>MU184678.1:77314-136717 GCA_016904865.1 Pissodes strobi | reverse complement strand
GACGGTAAACGATCATGCCGAAAAAACTGTCATGAGCCGTTAGTCTATAGTGATGTGACTGGAATAAGCCTCCAGTGTTACTATACCACCATGACAAAACCTGCCAGTAATGTTCTAGACGATGCATCAGCTAGCCCTCGCAGCCCATAGAGAGACCGCCGACTGGAAGTCAACGCGAAGTTACGGATAACTCGCGACCTAGACACTCCTGAAAAGATAGATGCCATAGACGTCATGACCCGGATAGGATCACAACAACATCCCCAGGAACCCTGACCTCAAGCAGGACAAGCCGCCCCTACGTATTCAGCAACAAATCGCGAGAAGGAAGCATCTACGCAGGACATATCAGAATACGCGTGACCCTAATGACAGAGCAGCTTACCTGGAAGAGTGCGAACTTACCCGAGCTATGCTGGATTCATATAACAATGATGCCTAGAACAACAGAATCACAGCCGCAAGCCGAGAGAACAACGTCTGGAAACACATTAAGAAAATAAAGAACAGGAACAGTCCCTGGACAGTCCCGCCGATCAAAGTTAGTGAGGCAGTAATGGAATATTTCGCCAATATCAGCAGCCTGACGGAGAATCTATCACAAGACACGACAAAAAGAAGAGTGCAGAGGATAACGGACGAGATCGCAGCGCTGCCACTGCAAGACGCGAGAAGAATAATCACGAGCTCCGGAGAGCTAAGGAGCATCATAAGCAGGGCGAGACCTTACAAAGCGCCAGACCGGACGGAATAGGCGTGAAGAAGGTCAAGTTCCTGACAAATAAAGCTCGTCCAGCTAACGCATTTTAAGATCCTTTACGCCGCTATGCTATATTAGTCGCTTCTGATTGGTGGATTAACGTCACTTTCACTTATTTATGGTCGAGTCAGTTTATCCTACCAGGTCTAAATGGTCTAGTGGTCAGATTCTGCGATTGGAACGTGGACGTCCCGCGTTCAATTCCCGTCGGCGTCGGCGCCAGCACATGTTTTCATTATTCTTTTGAGGTTATGTTTGTTTCTTTTTGTAAATTTCGATTAGTTTAGGCCAGTGTCAGTTAGTTTTGTCTAGTTGCACCCCGAAGCGAGCGGAGGGCCATGCGTTAAGAGTTAACAGTGCTCTAAAGTGACGTTAATCCCACCAATGAGAAGCGGCTAATATAGCATAGTGGCGTAGGCCTGTAAAGGATCGTATTATGCCCAGCTAACATACATCATAAATGCCTCGATCAGACTGCACTACTTCCCAACGACATGGAAAATTGCCAGGATCATCGTCACCGCCAAACCAAAAAAGGACAGGAGCCAAACCACATCGTACCGACCCATCTCCCTGCTTCCCACTCTTGGAAAGGTCTTCGAAAGAGTGCTCAACAAAAGGTTCAACGCGGAGCTCCAAACACTAGGAACCATTATGCCAGAGCAGTTCGGATTTCAACGAGGAAAAGCAACAGCCATGCAGCTTGCGAAGATAGTGGACCATGCAATGACAGCAAACAACACCAGGAAGACCACGACAGTGGCAGTTTTTGATCTGGAGAAGGCTTATGACACCGTATGGTGGGAGGCCATGGCCACCAACATGCACGAAGCAAGAACAACAGCGGCCATCACGAGAATCATCATGAGCTGCCCAAAGGACAGGGCGACAACAACGCTGATCAACGGGATAGAATCAAGGACACAGGCAGTAAGGCAGGGACTCCCTCAAGGAAGCGTGATGTAGCCGACCCTGTTCAACATATACATCAATGACGTACGAAGGAAGCAGAACAACCAAATAGCACTCTGCACGAATGACGTAGCGGTCTATACATCCTCAACCCAGCAGATAGCGGCCACGCAGAGAATAGAGCAACATGTCAGGCAGATAGCGGAATACTTCAAGAAGATCAACGACACAAGACCCAACTTCAACCAAAAACGCACGAGGGAAAGAACACATATCATGATCAGCAGGACAAGGATAGAGAACAAGGTCACCGTCAAGTACCTAAGAGTCACGCTGGACGCGAAGCTGACGTTCAAGGATCACCGGGAAAAGAGCATGATTAGCAGCGAGCGCAATATACCCCTACAACATGAGGCAATCAAGACTGGACAAGAACATCAATATCAGACGCTACAACATCTACGTCAGACCAATTACCATGTACGCCGCGCCGGTTTGGAGCTTCGCAACAAAGACCAACATAGAGAAAGAAGCTACTCACGCTGCAACGGAAACTGCTAAAGACGATCATGAATTACAGATGGGAGGATTCAAGACGACAAGACAGCTGTACATAGAAGCCGGGGCAAGACCGCTAGAATAGAGAATGCAGGAGACAGCGATGAAATTCTTCAGGTACACGATGAGGACGCAGGAAATAACCAGGAACATAGGAAGAATGACTATAGAGGAAATGTCAATCAGGAAGATACACCAGATGATCCACGAGGTGATGCTCTAAAGAACCAGGACAAGGACTAGGGCCTTGGTCGATACAAACAAATTCATTTTATTAATTGCTTTAAGCCATAAAGGTGTAGGTGGCTAATTAACTGTCTAATTGACCACAAGCAAATTAAGTGGACTGTATTAGGATAGGGTGGTGAGGGTTTTAAACATACTTTGTGAATTGAAAATAGGTAAGTAGGTTAGTTATTAAATCCTTTAATAATATAATTATGCACTTGCATTTGATATGAAAAATAGAAATACACTTACATATACAATTCTTAGACTAATTTCAAGCATTCGTTCATTCACACATAGAAAATCAAATTAGGAATATCTACTAAAAGGTCTTGATTGTTTGATTTAAAAACTGAGTTTTCTATCTTTCTTATTTTAATACGTTTAGTTCTCCAACTTAGCAACGTTCACACATCGTACCTTTGCACCTTCACTCTGCTTTACCTGTCTTCAACGGGGAGAGATTTTACTTAGTTACTTTTCAACTTAATTTTTGTTTTTACGGAAACCATAAAATCCAGCTTTCACCTTGCTTACAGGAATTATTCGACCAGCAACGTTAATCCGCCATTTTACTTCTTCTTGACGAGAGACGCTACGATTCTGTAGTCACACAATCGCGTTCAAAACGCCCAAAGGAGGCTTTGTCCAAGCTTGGACAAAGATAACTGAGGTACACCAGATATTTTCCAATATCTGTGCAAACAAAACTAGAAAATAGCCTATTTGGCGCGAAAAGGCAACGAACAGCAACTTAGCTGTTGCTCGAGTGAGAATTTTAACTGCACTGAAATATAATTCCTTCTCTTAGGTTTTTATTTTGTGACTTTATAATAATAATGCCTACTTACCTATTTACTTTGATTGCCTTTGGACTACATATAATAAGTTTTAGGTAACCACAGATATTCTTTAGGCTACAGCCAGACAACATCATAGGTTTGATTTTAATACCCCAGTTTTACTCAGGATATCTAAACACTTTTTAGTTGTAGCATTATTAAATATTGATTAAGGCTCGTAGGACAGTTTTAGGTACGTGTTGTAATAATTAAAGTATGTTTAAGCTGTGGTTTAAGTTCTTCAGTTGCATAGTTGAGAACGTTGACTTTGAAATAATTGTGTATAATAGTGTTGAGTTAATTAAAAACTTGATGTTGACCTGTTGTGTTCCCTAATGCAGAGGGAATTATAAAAATGGATTCAAAGTAGCAATTTTGTCATTTCCAAAAGAAGGGGAATTGAGGTAGCAGGTAAATTCAGTTAAGAGGGAAAAATTATTTGTTCCAACCAACAATACTCTGGTAAGTTTTGTTTTTCCGTTTTTATCGGCAATGACTAGTCATACACATTGTATTTTTAGAGGCTGTGCCTAACATTATGTGCACAACATATGATATAAACTAATTAAAAAAATTAAAAATGCTTTGCAATACTTGCTTACTTTACCCCTAGGGTGGCTGTATTGTATTCAATGACTGTCTCGACCGAGAACTTGGTCTAATGCAGGCAATTAATGTAAATAGATATTTTAGGCGTGTGAAATCCACTTTAGGCCAAATGATTATATTTTTTACTAATATTGACGAAGCTCCTCATCTCAAGCCCACTTAAACTTTATTGTCTTTTTTTTTTCTGAAAATCTGAAAGTTGTTATTGAAGCTGCTTATTTTCTAAAACAACATAGCGAACGATCATGAGGATGTGGGATTGGGTAGAATAAAAAACAACTTAAGAGTGCCCAACCGAATTCAAAGCAGCGTATATCTATCTCTGTTCTATTTATGTCGGTAAAGGAGGAAATATACTAAATTCGGACTGGTTTTACATTCGCGTCTACCTTCAGAAATGTTGAGCCTTCACGCATGCGTACGTGCTAATTCATATAATGTTGTATTTTCTTGATTTTGGGCATTGCCTTGGGTTAGTTTTGTTCGGTTGCGCCCCCGGAGCGAGCGGAGGGCCATGCGTGAGGTGAAATATTTTCACAACACCGGGCTGCTGCCAAAAGCGCAGGTCCGAAGGTCAAAAATATGGTCTTGGTAGACGGGAGTCTGGTTTTACCAATGGAAATTGCTTATTGCTTGGTTACTATTTTCAGAAGAAAGATACCATTCGGCTTTGATCATTGACTTTTTAAACGTCAAAGGTTTTGATTTATTTTTATTTACTATAGAAAGATACACATTACACAGATACCATTTAGTGTTTTATCTATGAAAAATACACGTCAAAACAAAAATTACAAATGTTTTAAGAGTTTTTCAGTGATTCGCCAAATTCTCAGGCTCCTGTCGCACAAAAAAATCTGGGATCTTTCATGCAAGTTCCCAGCCCATTATTTATCTGCAATAAAATACTAGGATATGGAATCAAGAGGTGAAACTTCCGAGCTTCAACAGCTAGTTTCAAGTGATGCAGAAAATGATGATAGTACAGTCCAAGAAGATCCCACAGACACAACAGAAAGCAAAGTCATATCTCCCATACGAAGCACTAAAGTAGTAATTAACGACTAAAACTTTGGATAATACTTCACTTAATTCACGTTTCTGTTTATAGTTTTCATCGTCTGCGAATACAAGCCGCAGCTCAGTATCAAGATCACTAGGTAAGAACCATATAGCACCCTCAATGGGTGGTTCAAAAATAGCGTTCATTAACGAAAAGAAACCTGCTAGAGAAACTGTTAAACCTAGTGCAGCAAGACCTAGAAATGTACATAAAGGTAGGTCGGTAGATGAAGCAAAATTTGTTTTTTTTTTTACAATTGCTTGTATATTCTGCTTGAAAGTATAATTTAACATGATTGGGGTGTTGAGCACTTTAGCGCCACATTAAGTAGCAGTTTTATATGTAAACAAGTACAGTAGAAAGTTTATAGAAGCATATAATGTTATACACTAGCCTACATGAATACGAATACAGTGTGGCGTGGCCCTCCCCTTGCTCTGAGGGTACAAGCAACAAAAACTAACCTGATGCATGCCCCAAATAAAAAAAAGTGATTTTAGGCCACTATTAGACGCTGCTAACTATTCTAACTCAATTCATACACAATAGTCATCAAAGAATAAATAAAAGAACCATGCACATACATATTATAAGGATGAAAAACACATGGTCTAGATATTTCGCCATTAAAAGTAGTACCTACTTTTTATGATATATTAATAAAACAAGTTCATAATCTGAAAGTTTTGTTTTACAAATGTCATAAAATAACTTCGTTTTTGGATAAATATTAATTGCATATAAAAGTATTTGTGGCGCCAAAGTGCTCAACAGCCCGATTGTTTTGTTCTTTGAAAAGTACAACCTAGGAAACTGCTTATTATTATGTAGAGACACAAGAAACCAGATTTGTTTTTAATACAAACATGACAAACCTATAGTCTACTTGTTTGTTCTTTATTATAATTTGCAAATTTCATTTATTAGCTTATAGCTTATGCCTATTCACTTTTTACCTTATATTGTTTTATTTATTTCATTTTTCTTTTTGTCTCCCTCATGCATGTATGTAGAACCCCCTAAATCAGATATCCACCACCATTCTTTTATATCCCAAGTGCCTGACGTTCGACATATGGAAAGAGCCCTGCTCGGTTTACTAGCAGACTTCCATTCTGGCAAATTACGAGCCTTTGGTGGGGGCTGTACAATGGAACAAATGACCAACATTCGAGAACAGCAAGAAAAATTAGCTAAACTCCATTTTGATTTGGGAGGAGCTGCAACTGTCCCCTCTTTGTCAGATGAAAGTTTGAAGACTTCACAAAACACTATGAGCCAGCTTATTCAAAGACTGGAACAGCTAAGTGTATCTATTGAAGCTCTACACAGTAATTCTACGAAATAAATGGAATTTGTGGTTTGGCAGCAATCTATTATCGTGATATACAATTATTATTGAACAAATCTAGGTTATATTTATTTTAAAATTTATTTATGGAATCTATTCATTTCATTGTTTAAACAAAAATGGTTATTTACATTTATATTATATTTTGTTTAATAAAAAAATAAGTAAATTAAACTCAAAAGACAAACAATTACTGGTTAAACATATTAATTTAGACTTTTTCTCACCTCCTTAAAAATTTTATGCTAAACTAAAATTTTACATATTATAGGGTTGGATGTTACTATTTATTTTGTTCGAAATAAACTGTGTTTAGTATACAACTAATCATTTGTTCATTTATTGTCATTTGTTATCTCATAGTTTTATACTCTCTTTTTAATTTTATAAGTCTGTGTTATGCATTAGTATTATTGTTATAATGGGTTTCAACCCGTGAATAAATAAATAAATATCGGTTCAAATATGGCTCTATTTAGGGGGCTACAGGACAGGGCATGCCACTGGAATATAGAAGAAACAAATTAAATAAATTCTGAAAGCAGATAAAATGAGAAGAGATTTATTCCAACCAGGATCTCACTTTCAATAGAATTCAGTTGTAAGTAGTGTAAAATTCCTTGGTTTCACTCTTGACCATAACCTTGTTGTGACACAAAAAAATTAGGCATGTAGCGAACAAATGGAGATTTTTTTTTTTCTTTTGCATTCCCAATTGTGACTTTTCAATCAATATATGCTTTATTATCAAAGATACAAAAAGCAATCTTATTGACAAAGCTGAAAAGTGAAAACAACAAAAAATAAGTAAGTACTTAAAATTATCCCTACCAAAATACAAATCTAAAGAAGGTCCAACAGTGCCATTATGTCAATTACAATTACAATCCAAAATTACAATGAAACAAAGAAAACACAAGCTTAAAAGTATCTAACATTAATATCACACTACAAAGGATAAAAATATAAAACACAAGACAAAAAATAAGCATTAACATTTAAAATAAGCATTTTGAGGCAAACAAATCACATTAATATCACACTACAAAGGATAAAAATATAAAACACAAGACAAAAAATAAGCATTAACATTTAAAATAAGCATTTTGAGGCAAACAAATCACGTATCATAGCAGCTATAAGAATTTAAAAATTTTCGCTGTAATATTCCCCCAACTTGTAGTAAACCTTATCTGTAAGCAACTTTTTAACGGATTTCCTGAATATATTAATATTTGGACAGGTCTTAATGAGGGCAGGTGGGTGATTATAGATCCTTCTACTCTCATAAATTAAACACGCACGTACGCACGAGTCAGTGCCGCGAAGAAGGGATTGGCAGATATATATTTTGTGCGTGTTGTATACCATATCCATGCTCTGATACAGGCAGACTGTCGTCGAACTTGTAGCCCATGCAAACCGTCTCAAGTATAAAAAGTGATGTTAATGTTAAGATTTTCTTAGATATACCTAAAGAACGGTTGGCATGGTTCTCTACTGCCGACCCTGCACAGGCACCTCACTTCACGTTGCTGCAAAACAAACAGTGTATTTAACAGATATTTGCTTGAGTTGCCCCAAAACGCTATACCATATCGCAAATGAGACTCGACCAAGGAATGGTAAACGGTCTTAACAGCATCAATCACAATCTCAGCCGACACAGTGCGCACAGCAAAGCAACCAGAAGCAACCCTCTTCCCAAGCGCCAAAATATGGTTGTCAAATTTCAGATGGCCATCGATGTTAACACCCAGAAAACTGGTACATGGTCTGCTCTCCAAAGGTGATCCGCCAAACCATCGACAACACACTTAAATCCCACAATGTTTGTCTTGGAAACGTTTAGGGACAAGAAATTCGACTTACACCAGGTAGGAAGGTCCGACGACATCATTGCGTTTAATGCATTGACATCAGAGCCATGCCACAAAATTGTGTTGTCGTCGGCAAAGAGCGTGAAATGCCCCCGAACGTTGATCAGAGACAAATCGTTAATATACAACAGGAAGAGAAGAGGACCCAAAATCGAGCCCTGTGGAACTCCCCACTCCATCTCCGGCGACCCAGACAAAACTGAGCCAACGGCGACTCTCTGAGTACGGCCACCAAGAAATGACTCAAACCACTGCAAATTGCCCCTAAAACGATACACGCCAAGCTATTGCAGCAATGTCCCGTGACTAACGCAGTAAATTGCCTTCGACATGTCACAGAAGACCGCCGCAACCGCCTCCCGCGCATTAAGGTTCAGGTAAACATCCTCTAAAAATCTAAAAATGGCATCGCTGGTACCCGTGTTGGGTTGAAAGCCAAACTGACTGTGGTGGAGGATTTTTTTATCATCAAGAAAGGACACCATGCGATCCTTGACAAGTCTCTCAACAATCTTTGAGACTGAGGACAACAGTGAGATAGACTTAAAATTGCAGGGATTATCCAGTTCTCCCCCCTTGTGGAGAGGCATCACTCTAGCTCTTCAAGCTGGACGGAAAATGACAAGTAATCCAAGAATGATTTACGGCCTCTGAAAGCGAGAGAAATATCTTTACTGATATTCCATCCTCGCCAGACGAAAGTTTGTATTTTATTGCTGCAAAGGTACGCGCTACCTCCAAAGGATCAGTGGGACGATGGGACGAAAAAAGAAAGGCTATCCAACAACGAGATTGCCCAATGCTCATGTAGTCTATGGGATCAATAACTCGGTTAATCCGCTCGTTAAGTTTCCAGCGATAGAGCAAAAATATGGTTAAGTCCATCTGGAGATATGTCCGGGGTTCTCCCATGGGATGACTTACTGGCTCCCCTGAGCTCACTGATGATAGCCCAGCTCTCTCTCTCTCTCTCTCTCTCTGCAGGTTCCTCGACGCATCCAAATAGTACTTTTTTAGCCAACTTGATCAATTTCCAGTACAAACCTCGATATCTCCGAAAATAATTTAGAAATACTTCATCCTGGGTAAACTTCCTAATAGTATGCAGACATCTCATATTTGCAGAGAAAACCTTAAGACCCTTAGTTATCGAGAGTTTTTTCTTTTTTCCCTTTTTTTGCATAGGAAATGCTTTGTCAAAGCATTTCTGGAGAAGCAAGTGAAAATTCTGAAGTGGATCGTCAGATCGGAATATATCATTCCAAATCATGCATTGAAATTTGTTCCACTAAAAAGCTATATTTTGGTTTTTTCTTGTGTTGACTTAGCATAACCCTCCCTAGAATGGCCTCATGATCTGATAGACCCGATGCTATGGCAGAACAGACCACACTGCAACGATGAGCAAAAATAATCAATAATTGTTGAAGGGTACTGAGTTAAATGGGGGAATCCACATGCATAACCAAACTAAGAGTCCAACAAAGTGCTTAGATTAATAGTACCTGGTGAGTCAAATTCAGTAAAATTAATATCGAAATATCCTAATAAAACCATTTACTCAACATCAACATGGTTTCCTACTTGATAGATCTACACTTACTAACCTATGTGTCTTCACCCAATCTGCTGCTGAGGCTATAAATGCTAAGAAGCAATGGATGTGATGTGATCTTCACAGACTGTGCAAAGGCATTTGATTTGGCTGATCTTGGTTTATTGCTTGAAAAATTAGGCAGTTTAGGCCTTTCAAGTGATGCATTGTTATTTTTAGAATCTTATCTCACCGATAGAAGTCAGAGTGTTAAGGTTGGTTATGTTTGATGTTTGCTGATGACTTTAAGATGTTTAGGGTTGTTCAAGATCCAGATGACTGTATTCTATTACAGCAAGACCTAAATGGTTTCAGGAAAATAAAATGTCTGTCTAAAATATTCTATTTTGACTTTAACACGAAATAAAGACTTCATGAAAGCTTCTTATTACAGCAACAGTAAAGAATTGCCTAGAAGTGTAGGGATCTCGGTGTTAATTTTCAATGTAGTTTAAAATTTAGTGAGTATTACCATATAATTACTAATAAAGCATATAAAATATGGGGATTTATAATTAGAAAACACAAAACATTTTAAGAGTCTGGACAGCATAATCAAATTGTATAACACATTGGTTAAGCCTCATCTTGAGTATGCTTCTGTAATTTGGGCACCACAGGCAGAAGTAAATATATCTCATAGAGAAAGTTCAAAAACGATTTTTAAGGTATCTGTATATAAGAAAGCATAACGCGTACCCATACTTGGTGTCATACAGGAGAATGCTTGATGCTTTTAACTTTGTATCGTCGGAGCAGAGAAGGAAAAGGCAGGCTGTTTTGTTTGTGTACTTTGTTGTAAATTACTCTAAATATAGAAATTTCTCATTTATTAATTATATAAAATTTCTGATTCCTAAGGTTCGGTTTACGGTTGAATTAAAGAGGGCTTTTTGGGACAAGTGAGAATGACTGTTCCCCTATGAATAGTGCAATGAAACAGTGCAATTTATTATTAAGAAATAACAATAGATATTTTTAACATAAGCGTAGGATGGATCAGGTCTTGCTTTTTGCCTGGTGTTGCCTCTGTCTCCTAGTGTTGCTTAGTTTAGGTTTTTAGTCATTTTTGCTATTGTTGATCCTACCTCTGTAATTACATTTTATATTGTTAAACGTGTTAGTTGGAAATAAATAAATAAAAAAAAACAATGTCACCGTTTTTTGGAAAGACTGACAATAGATGTTCCAGATCTGTCAAAAAATCGCAGATGTTTGAGGAAGGACTACGGTAAATGCAGACAATTAATACTTATTTTAGTAATTTTTGAGAAAATCATTGAAAATTCAAAAACTTGTTCTTTAATCAAATTATTGTATTTATTGATGGATTCATAACTGCTATCCTCAAAAAACGATTTCCCGACCATTATCATGGAACCCCCGTGAGATACTTGACATCTACAAAATTTAAAGACATATACATATTGCGACAAAACACACCCTTCATCAGGTTTTAACCAGTGTTCAGTTATACAGACAATATTTAACAGTCATTATTTTTTGTAGGATCCATACTTAGATTCTGTAGAATTTTCATTTTGTAAAAAATAAATGTTCATTCAAAATGAAACATTAGCATTTTCTTTAATTTACACTTTAAGTGTTCAATGCTTTAGTCGAATCTGAAAGTGTACCTGTATCGCATCTTCGTTATATATCCCAGAAGTGAAACTTCTGTACCTAGTAGGTGTAAAAAATTAATAACAATCTCAGATTAAAGCACTGTATCCCAAATGGTGAAACTATATAATTTCTTACTTATACAAAGTTCTTTTTATGATTACATTAAATTTTAAAAGATCTTCTCGTCACAGGTTTCTTATCCACATTCCAAATTATCTACTTTTCTTATTAGATGAATATGACCCAGGATCGGACTGACGCTTTTCTGAAAAGTTAAAAATGTTAAACGTAAAAATTGAATATCCTTGCAAGATAAATAAAATGTAAGTCTATCGAGTAATAACTTACTTATTTTGTTTTCTGCGGCGTTGGATGCCGAGACAAAAGTTCTTTGCAACTTATTCTTCTTAGATTCTCGGTACTTTTTGGCCACGTCTTTGGACAATTCAGCAACTTTAATCATAACCGGAGCTGGGTAGCTGAAAATGAGTAATAAAATTGAGATCTGATATAGTTTGGACGATTTAAATACTACCCAAGCAAAAATAAGGTAGCCAACCCAAATGAATTAATATTTCTCTATTGTGACACAATTACTCCTACTCTGAAATTGACAAACAGTTTACTGAGTCGGGTCAGCTTGGTTTTGTCACCAGTAGATTGACCGTCTCCAATTTGGTCTTATATGAGACAGTCCTGCTGAAGGACTCTCAGGACGATGTAATGTACACTTCTACAGGTCGCTTGACAGGGTGAATCGTAATTTACTTCTTGCCAAGCTTAGTTTAATGAGCCCTCAGTGAGGCGGTTTCAAAGTGTGTTAGTGGAAGGAATACAGGTCAAGAGTGGGAAATTTGAATCTGGAATCATTGAGGTTACTTTGAAGGTGGCCATTGCACTCTTGCTATTTTTCAGCCTGTTTCTTTGTGATACTGAAAATTATCTTAGGCATGTTTAGAATTATTGATGATGAAAGTGATTTTCCATTGCTCGAGCACTCATTAGCGGCTTTTTCAGGTCAGTTGAAGTTCAATTGATTGTTGCTAAATGCTGACAAAAGCTTTTCCATTACCTTTTTTAAACACGAAAAAAGAACTGTGAGAACCAAAATATTTATAGAATTAATGATCATAATTTAAATGTTGTCAATTTGGTTAGATTTGGGGATTTATCCTGATTCATAAATCACTTTTAGTGACCACATTAAGTATATAACAGGTAAAGCCTATCACATATTAGACCTGTCTGAGAAATTACTTCATTTACTGTACTGCTCCTTTCTTAGATGCTTCAGTTGTGTGGTCACCTTTTTACAACATATACAAAACACAACTAGAGAAAGTTCAATGTCAGTTTTTAAAATATTGTGCTTACAAGCCTAGTGCAGGGGATAACCTGATGACATCTAGTGGCTCCTCTGTGTTTCATCACCTGAAGTCAAAGAAGATTCTACTATTTGTACTTTGTATATAACTTAATTATTAGTCATATTGACTGTCCTCATTGTCTCAGTCAAATATCTCGTAAAATATCATCCGGAGCTCTTAGGAAATACTAGTGAATCTCCCTGGGTGCTCATAGGACTAATTACAGTTCTCATTGTCCTCTCACCCATAACCTTACTCTTCTGAATGCTTGTCCTAAGATTGATCCTTTTGAAGGCTCATTTATTAAATACCATTGCAGTATTTTGTGGCCAACATGAGTTTTGCTATACATGGACATGTCTTTCTGATATATTTTTTTTAGATTTACATTTACTATCGTAATGTTAATGATTTGAAACATAATTTAAAACTAATCATTAACAGGATTACTTTAATAAATACTGGGTCCAACAATTGCATTTTGAAAAGTTCAGTGTATAATTACCTGCATCCCATGAATTCTACATTTGTAAAAGTTCGTGCCAAAGCGACTAAATATTCCTCAGAAAAGCTGCCCTTATGGGCCTCCATAAAGGCCTTTCGAAGTTCCCAGTGTTCCTCGGGTTCTGTATCATCTCTGTAGTCGTCAACGTCCCAATCTGTTGGATACGTTTCAGTCATATTTGGTTTATGCGGTCAAAAAGTACTCAAAATCGTTAACAAAATTCAGCACTGCTCACTTTCACCAAATATGTGTACTATGATTTTCAGTTTTCATTATTTTCAGACCATATTTCAGACACTGGACGGGACGAGTACGACAAATACAGATACATATACAAACCATATATTTAATTAAATATATGATACATTACAAACTCAAACAATGTCAAACATAGATAAATAAATATTAAGAACTGAAACTAGCAAGCACGTAAACGTAAACCCCATATACGTGAATGGTAAACCCGGTAAACCCCAACCCCGCCCGTCAATGGTTTGACGTTTCATGCGATGTTGCCAAGATTTCCGAGAGGCTAAATAACAAGTTGCTACCCGTCAGTCGGGGTATTGATTATGGCTTTGCATGGCCCTCCGCTCGCTCCGGGGCTCAAAAAAAGCAAGCTAACCAAGTGCTAACCCAAGGCTAACCAAAAAACGAACTAATCCAAAAATAATAAATAAAAAAAAGCCTTGCATGGGGCCGGGATCGAACCAATAACCTTGGCATTCTAAACGAGAGCCATACAAGACCACCTAATAGGTGGCCTTCAGCCATACCCCTTAAGCCACGACATCACATTCCTGATTTGCTCAAAAAGTCTCATATCAATGCCTGAAATTCCAAAAATGTAAACAACACTGACACTATTGACGGGCGGGGTTAAGATTTACGTGCTAATTGTCTCTGGTGCTAATACATAAACTAAATACATAAAAACAAGCCAAGGCCAAGTGTCGCCGTCGCGCGCCCCTCGGCCGCCTCCAGACCGGACAGAGGAAGTGCTGGTAGGTTGCCCTACCAACCCCTGACCAGCCAGTGACGCCCCGACGGACGCGTCGTTCCGGAGTTCCACCGGAACTGGGGTCTGCACACGCATGGAGTTCTGGTTGGACGCTGTCCCCTGTGGTATGCTCTCATCCTCCGGAGGGGGAATATTTCCATCGCCTCCACCCCTCGCCGTACTCCCGGATCTCAAGTGGTAAGGCGGAGACCGATACATGCTGAAAGTAGAGAACGACAGAACCGGAGGGAAAAATCAGATCAGTGAGGGAGTTCGGAGATTATCAGACAATCAGTTTCTGACCTAGGATTCTTACCTACTAAAGTCGCGTGAATAAAGGGATGCCAGTAGCTCAATTTATTCCCGGAGCTACCACGGTTAAACCAAACTTCTCTCTCCGAACTCCTATTCAGGGGAACACCGCAAGGCTGACCGGAACCCAACTGCCTCCATAACCGCGCCAGCAAAAGCAAAATCAAAGTACACGACAACAGTGCGTAAATATAATGGTTAAATTCGAGGTTGAATTGATCAATAATTCCTATCCTATCAAAAAATATTTTATTTTTTTTTTGTAGTGTCTCCCGAGCCAGTTGTCCGTACAGCTACAGAGCTGACTTCCTTTGGACTGCGGGAAGTATAGTGCCAAAATGGATTCAGGCGAATCTGGTTGAAGATATAATTTGAAAATTTAAAATTCAAAATTCAAGTTTAGCAATTCCAAAAGCGATTATTTAGTTAAGTTAGCTGTAAGTTAACTTTAATCGAGATAGCGTTAAGAGGAAAATACTATTTGGGTATTAAATAAAATTCAAAATCCAGAATTCAAACCTTGCAATTCAAAATGCGAGGTTAAATTGGCAATAAAAAGTTAAAAAGCGACCATTAAGTTAAGTCAACTAAAAGCTACGGTTAGCGGAGATAGCGTTTAGAAATAAATAATAATTTGGTGTCCAATCAGGACCTAATTATTTAGTATTGCACTGATATCATCAAACATGGAAAAATTCTGCAACCAGAATCGCGACAAGGGCCTATCAGAAACCTAACCAGAAGTGAGTCAAACGTAACACAAGAAGTCACGCTAACTCGTCAGTTACCTAGTGAAATATGGCTATGAGTGATTTCTTTGTTTATTAAAAAGAGAAAAATTATTTTAACCTGCGGGAGTTCGCTCGTACCTACACAAGCTAGTGCTTAAAGAAAAAGCTAATTAATAATTAAATTCAGTAAACCAAAACTATTTACATTTTAAATGATATGAGAAAAATTCACTTAGTGCTGTAGCAAGCAATTTTCCGAGAAGCAGGCTTATGAGGAAAAAAACTCTAGCGAGAGAAAAACTCAAGAGCCTGTACTTTATTATCAATCAAAGGTTTTGAAACGAACTGGATTTAAATGAAATTCATTAAATTGTTATTAAAAAACCAAAATCAATTTATCAGATAAAGAAACTCATAACACTAAGTACATTTGTAGCACTTCTTGTAACCAGGTACACGCGAGGGCAACCCGATAATTAAACCTACTAGGGATCTTAATTATTAACTTAAAAATATATATATATTTCCTACTCCTGGAAGTTATCCTTAAAAAATCTTTACTGGATTCTGCAATACTTGACGAAATTTAGGATTTGCACACTCTAATCGTCTCGACTAATATTATCTATACTTTTCAAAAAGCTTCAGACTCATTGAGAAAAAAGAAAAACTAATTATAATAAATTCTGTACTGCAAGCTAAACTACTATACACCCGCTAAACGGCCTACGCAGTGATAATTAAAATTTCAACAATTTCACGCCTAACTAGTATGAAACATATGTAGAGTTCAGTAAGTATTTGATAAGCACGCCAATACGAAACAAAATGTATTTATTTATTTATTTATTAAATATTTCCTATCTAAACACAACATTTTTTGCCGGTCGGACACAATTAAAATAATGCCAAATATATATGTGATTTACATCTAACTTTTCACTTGATGATGGATCCACCAACTATATATAAACATATGTAGTTATTCCAAATATGAAACAATAATAATAAGTTAAATAAAATGTTAGTCACGGCCTGTAGGATTTGCAAAAAAAAAAAATGATTCGGCTACACAGTGACGCCTTCGGCCTTCCGGATATCAGCGCTGAAATTCTCGAAAAATCAAAAATACTTTTTCGGTGAACAATTCAATAAGAAAACGCAAAATATTTTAAGGATTTAATCGATGGCGCAATAAAGGCAATAATAAAGTCTCTCAGACCACGTTAGGGTTCTGAGGTCATAGTCACCCTTTCCTACTTCTGGAAGGTCTCCCGAATATACATTCACTAAGCACTCGTAATTCACTGGGTTCTTATTAGATAAAGGTCCGTTCGGCTAAAAAATTATCGCGAATCGAGCGCAACGAAAAGTTTCTCTAGACTGACGGCCTCTTTATTTTATACTAATACTTAAACCCGTTGAAGCAAAAAATAAGGTACAAGGCGTACAACACTATTTTATGAGAGACACGGACCGGCAACACTTATGACGAACTGAACTCTACCGCTCAAAACACTAAACACGAAATACGAATACCCAAAAGAATCGAATCCCCTTTCTATGAATCTCGGGGCCTATATTTATAGGAATCGTCTCCCCCCTTGGCCCGCCAGCCATCTGCATCGACGCAGTTTGGGTTCCACTCAAAACACGGTGCCCTTCCGAACCCTGCCGATTCCGCCCGAAGTGCAGCCCTTTAGGGAAACACAATTTTCTCAGGGAAAATCTTCCACCCGGGCTCAGAATGCACATGGAAATTAGAGACAAAAGACCGATCTGACCCCTTCAAAAGACTCGCGACCCTCTGTCGTCACTAAAGCCCTTCTTGACAGCGGATTCCAACGTCCTACTCTGGGAACTTCAACGCCCCACAGCATCACACCCTCTGGACATAACTCCACCAAACTCGCTCAGTGGCAATTGGGGAAGTTCCACTCCAGTCCAAGGTGATATTCCGCACGATCAAGAACCCTCTTCCGCATCGTAAATTTTTGCACAAAAACACGTGTCTGTTTTTCCAAAAAACGATTGGCAGCCTTTCAGTAAACGAAAGCCGCATATTTTTGAAGCTCAGGGTTATACAAAGCCCCCAATCAAAGTTTCACTCCAATCGGTTCAGCCGTTCATCCCCCAGGGTGCAATTCCCAACGAAAAATTCCGAAGCTCCCTGCGTCGCTGTTACACAACGGAAATCAATTATATTCGCACAGTGATAATTTAAGTGTGCCAGCTTTCCGTCTGTACCACAACTTTTCCGCTGGACCGTCGCTTTCTTAGGGTAAAATTCGTCCTCGGGAAAACTATGTTCTTGCCATTCTGGCGAATGCGCTATTTTTAATTACATCTATATGCCGTACTTCGCGGCTCTGAAAGGCGTGAACACCCATATGCGAGTATATTAATGAAAAACGTCATTGGGAAAAGCAGCTTTTTCGACACAAGGCAAGCTAAAATCATAGGCTATGTTCATCGGTACGCATATCACGCTATCGCTTTTAAGCACTGATCTATAGTCTTCTATAGATCAGTGCTTTTAAGCGCTAACAGTCCCGTTGCGTTGATCGACACGACACTCTCCTTTGCGGAAAAGTCTACTGTCAAAATCAAAAGGCGTTCTTCTTTTTATATTCAAAGTTTCAAAGGCGTTCTTAGTAACATAACCTATTTGTTTATTTTTTGTTTTGGTTTTTAAAAAATAGTTTCTATAACCCTTGTCTCTGCTATAACTATACGTTCGTCAGCTTGTCAGCTAGGCATCCAGGCATTTTTTCTAATCTAGTTAAATTTTACCGTTTTCGAATTTCTAATAGTAATTTACCTCCAAAAATCGCTTACCTTTTATGTTTATGTTCGAGAATTATCTTGTTGTCATTACAAACAACGTCTCCACTTGCATAGGGGACCATAGTCCAGTTAGATGCTATAAACTATAAACACAGTTTATACCGTACCCAAATATTTGCGAATAATATATGTAACAAGCAAATTTTGGAGAGGCGACGTGCGACGTTCAAATAGGCGAGGACGTGACAACCCTGGAAAACGAATGGCGCAGCAGTAGAATCGAATCGGTGTTATATAATACGGAGTATATAGATAGATTAGAAATAAGGCGTAGATAGTTATTGTACGATAGCAGAGTCGACTCATGGCGTTATGTAATTATGATAACTGTACTGGCGAAGGTGCATTGGCGAAATAAAACGTGTTACTAAAAATTAATCGTTTACAGATCAGAAGTGGGATAACCTACGTATTGTGTTATTTGTTGTGGAGAACGGTGAAATACCCGATTTCGGCGAGTTAAATCGCAGTGGCAACTTCTTCTTTTTTTGTGAGTGGCGATATCACAAAAACTCATAACAAAAGACGGGCGTTTGTTGCTATCCTTGCCAGTGGATTGACATTTGGCGATTTTTCAGATATTCACGATAATAATAAACAAGTGTGTGCTAATTAATTAGTGATTATTGTAAAAATTGTGGCGTATTTTAACTATGTTTATTGGCATTGGTGTTTAAAAGGCGTTTTTCAAGTGATTTCCTATGGAGGAAGGCAGAAGTGACGAGTTAGAGCTCGATTACGAGTTGGAATAATTGAGCGACGGTGACCACGGCGAAGGCAATTCGGCGATGGTGTGATGTCCAGGCCAGGGTACCCGATTTAACTGAAGAAATGTAAAACTTTTAGTTAAATTTTAATCGTTCAAATGAAAAAAATTAATATTGGAAGTCATTTGCCCTTGGACTATAAATCCAAAAACCGATAGGAAATTCAAGTTCACTAGACGCGGTTTTGCGCGCGGACTATTCCACCACTTAATTCGGCATTCATGCAGATTCCCCCGAAAATCTTGATAAAAAGAACTCCATTGGTCAATAGGCGTTGCCAGGAATTTTCGTCATCCAAGTCGAGGACCGGAGTGAACTTTGCAGTGTTACCTTGAAAAGCAATTGAATGACCTCATTTTGGTCCAGAGTGGAAAAAACCCAGTTAAAACGCGAAGAGACGTTTTCAGCGGGAAAGAAGCGTCTTGCGTCATCACCAATGTTCTAATTGCTGCAGGCAAAAATTCCAGGTATTTCTGGGAGAAAGACACGCCTCGAAAGTTGCGAAATATCACGCGTTTCGTAGGTGGACGGAGATTCTGGATTTTTCTGGGGGACAAAACGTGTCGAAATTTTTGCTATAAAAGCATTATTATATCGAAGAAAAATCAGTCTTATTCTCCAGTCCAGTTGCAGTGGGTCACTATGGCCAAATTCAAAATGTTATAAGAAATATCAGATGTAGCGAGCCGCTATGCTGAATTTCATTTAAATAGTTTAAAAGTTAAACTAATAATTTTGTAGTCGATAATATGGTCTTAGTTGTGACCAAACCGAGAGTAGTGCCTTTCAGTTTAAGGGCTCGTGGAAATAACGAAATAAATAATTGAATTCATGTCAACGATTCGAAAAGTAACGGGGTGAACGATCGTCATTCATCGAGAGTTAAGATGTTCAAATCCAAGAAAAGGGAGCAACGGCGACAGGTTCCGAGTTCACGTTAGAGATAGACTGTAAGTTTAGTTATAAAAATTGTTAGTATATTTGAAAACATTTATCGGTGACTGTTTGCAAGAAATTCATGAATAATTCAGTATCACATTTCAGTATTCGAGTTAGACAGTAAATCTAATCTTAAAGCATAAAAATTGTTAGTATATTTGAAAATCTTTATTGTTGACTTTGTGCAAGAAATTCATGAGTTTCAGTAAAACATTTCAGTACTCGAGTTAGACTGTAAATGTAATATATTTGAAAACATGTAGCGTTGCCTGTTGGCAAGAATTTCAGGATTGTTTCGGTAAAAACAATTGAGTGTTAAATTTCGATAGTAAGCAAATTTAAATGATGAGGCAGAGTGCCTGTATATTGGGAAACGTTTAATGTAGTACTTGATAATTTCAAGAGTAGCCCATTAAATAATTAATGTTAGAATACTTCGCATTTTATTTAATTAATTCACTGCAGACAAGAATATCGCTGACCGAAATTATTTTATTATTCCATATTTTTTGACTGGCTAGGAAAATACAATATTTTAGGAAAGTTGCTACACTGAAAAAAATTCACAGTGTCTAATTAATAATACCAGTGTCATTTTCATTTATTGTGCCAGTTCTGATTGTCTGACGCTGTAGATACGAGGTCATATTAAAAATTTAAGCGAATAAATTTAGCCACTATAAAAAAGCTCCCTTTCACTTATTTTATCAATTTCAAAACATCATTGATGTGGCTTATATTTATTTAATTATATTTAATATACTTGAGAATAGAAAGTAAGTGCTGGTAAGAGGCATAAAGTGGTTTTCAACTAGGTAGCGGAATATGGGTGGTTGCCCATATGTAAAGAAAATTATTTTACGTCGAAATTAGGGTGTCAACACACTGGTACTGCGAACCCGTTTACAGCTAATGAACAAAGATTGACGAAACGGCCGAAAAATACAGTAAGTAAAGGATTATGGTAAATCGGCGTTCATTACAATGGAAGACGAAACAGTCTCCATGGTACATAAGCTGTTGAAAGGCGGTTTGGCAACTAGTATCCAGCAGATTGTGGCTGCCGAAATGGCAACGGCGGCGAAGCAAAAGGCGGCCGAAATGGTAAAGGCGACGAAACAAAGGGCGGCCGTTGGTACTGGCGGTACCAAGGGCAACAAGAAGGGCGAAAAATCAGGTGAGAGCGTTCCTCAGGCGGTAGTAGAGCATGCTTGTAGCGATAGGGCGGACTCCGCTTGCAGTTCGGGCTGTATAGGGTCAAGGACAAGGGCAGGCGGCGACATTATTGACCCTTTTGATCCTGATAGCCGGGACTGTAACGTAGTCAGGTGGTTGAGCAAAATTGATCAGTTGGGCGATATTCATGAATGGTCGAACTATGAGAGAGCGTATTTTATGCAGGCGAAATTGCAAGGCGCAGCAAGGGGCTGGTTTAATCGGCTTGAGGAATATGACCTCTCATGGGAAGACTGGAAGGCGGCTCTTAGGAAGGCGTTTCCGAGAGTGCATGACTTTGCTCAGCTGCTCAAGGAGATGATAGCGAGGGTTAAATTGGACGGCGAAACCATGACCCATTATTATCATGATAAAATGGCGTTGATCGAAAGGTGTGGGCTTTCAGGCACAAAGGCGCTTTCATGTCTGATTGACGGTCTACCTCTCGATCTACAGGCGAATGCGAGGGCATTTGGTTGCTCTTCCCCTGGCGACTTGTATACTGGCTTTCTTTCCTCTTTTGACAGATATCGGCGTCCATCAACCGATATTGTGGAAATGGAGGGGCAAGAAGAAGTTATTGTACGATAGCAGAGTCGACTCATGGCGTTATGTAATTATGATAACTGTACTGGCGAAGGTGCATTCGCGAAATAAAACGTGTTACTAAAAACTAGTCGTTTACAATAATAAGACAATGTCATTTTCATTCCTGCGTGCGCGCCATGTCTTCGTGATGCAACCAGTCGTTTGTATGTGCCCTGGTGATCTAGGGGTTTGCATGGTTAGCCTTCACTTCGGCGACTCGAGTTCAAACCCCGTCGGTGTTTTAATTTTTTTTTTAAGTTATATTTCTAAACTGTTTTTTTTCTTGTTTTTGGGTATGTCTTGGGTTAGTTTGGGTTAGCACCTGGTTAGTTTCCTTTTCTTGAGCCCCCGTAGCGAGCGAAGCGAGCGGAGGGCCATAGGAAAAGTGAAATATGCGAAAGAATGAAAATGATATTGTCGGAGTATCGTCAAGTTACCCGAATCAGTTATACAACTCTGAACCGGCATCTTTAGTGAAGCCGTAAAGCCAAATTCTATTTTTTCATGAATTCTCATATTTCGAGCATGCGCATTATTAGTTGGAAATTTCAGAATTATACGACCAGCTGGGCCGTGGACAGAGTCGAACTAGGATCTAATCATAAACATATAACTAAGTCTATGGATCTAATACACAAAATTCGCGAAAGCAGCCCACAAAAACCACTACAAACAAAGCCGACTCTCGAACAAACAAGATGGTTGTTTTCGCTTTTCGGTTCCTTTTCAATCAACATACTTTTCCTGTCGCCGCGCAGAAAATCAATAATCGAGATCTCATCTGAATACAAGCACAATACAAGCCTGTTGCGTGCCTCGTTTTACGGTTAATTCTCGCCAACACTATCTCTATCTCTTTCTCCTTACAGGCGGTATCTTATTGAAAAGAGACATACACATACACATATGCCGAACTGATGTTTTATTGAAGTGAAACTTCTTAACGCGCGCCGGGAGTAAAATTTGAAGGTCGCGAACGCTACACGATGAGCGACACGACCTGGCGGAAGAAAAATATGAGAATATTTTTATTGTGATATACTTGTTAGTTTACAAGATAAAAATATGGGATTTGCACACGAATCACGAATCGTTGTTTTTACAAATTCGTGAAAAGTGACCATTTCATACGAAGACGAAATTCGTAGACGTTTCTAGGAAATTTCAGATTTTCACTGTGACATTTACGTTTGAGGATAGGTTAGGAGGGTTGCGGTTCCTTTTTGTGTTTTTCAAAATTAATAATTAATATTCTAATATGAATGTATTTTATTGCCGACATAGACGTAGACGTGTAATAGGAGCTTACTTGTTGCTGAAGATGCGACAAAAAAGAATAATAGGTCTATTATTATTGGTGTCTGTGAGATCTTTAAGCAACGGTGGTGGCATGGAGCATCTCATAATTTCATGCAAAAAACTAGGGTAAATGATGAGAAAATATTTAGGAACTGGCATAAAATGTCTTTCAAAGACTTCTATTTTCTTGTGGAAAAGATTTCTCCGTATACAAAAAAAGACCACACCCGAGAGCCAATTTCAGCACCAGAGATGTTATCTGTTACACTTAGATATATGTATATTTTAAGATAAAACTTTTATCACCAGTCGTTAATATTATTGGTCCAGTAGAGCGTCAATTATCAACCCTAGTTCATTATTATTTTCATATTTAATTTTAAGATATTTAGCTGCCGGTTGTCATGCTTATCTTATAATACTTATAAAAACAAAATAGTATATTATATACCTAGGTTGAGAAGTAAGCCATTATTTACCGAGCACTTTTATATCCTGAGGCGCGTAGCGCCGAAGGATATAATGTGCGAGGTTAATAATGGCCTTCTCAACCGAGGTATATATAGAATTTTTTTTACTACTAACACTGATATATTACCATATTTGATTCGATTTGATCTTTATATTAGTCATTTTCTACTTATTTTTCAAATAGTTCGAAATATCAGGTAGCCTGGAAGTTCAGTTGTCTAACTGACAGATATCGTAACATAATCTCCTGACAGCTCCATACATACAAAGTACCTTCTTTCCATCTAAATTTTGACAAAATCGCATTATTAATAAGAATATTATGGGGAGTCATGAAA
This sequence comes from Pissodes strobi, assembly GCA_016904865.1. Taxonomy (NCBI): domain Eukaryota; kingdom Metazoa; phylum Arthropoda; class Insecta; order Coleoptera; family Curculionidae; genus Pissodes; species Pissodes strobi. The sequence continues at coordinate 112,915 of MU184678.1, read as the reverse complement.
AGTGAGTCATACTGTATATAATTTTTTTACTAATAGCACTGATACAAGCCTTATCATTATTTGAATTGATTAGATTTTGAAATTAATAATTTTCTACTCATTTTTCAAATAATCCGAAATGACAACTAGTTGTCAAACTAACAAGTTTGACATTTTGACATTTTCCGTTTCCGTTTCATTATTGACCTAGGTTTTTTTTAGTGATGTGTCATTCGATCATTTTGGCATGACTCGATCGTTCAACGAATGATACTCAAAATGATCGAATCATTTCAATCAATCATTCGATCATTTAAAATTTGACATTAAACCGATTATTTTATTTTGCTGCTCTAGCTCTTCGATCGATTATTCAGCACGAATTGTGACCGATTAGCTAAATCAGCTGCCTTGATATTCGACGAAATAATATAATCATTATTATTTACCGTTTTTTTTGGCGCTATTTGATAGGAATCGGATAGTTTTATTTTTATTTTTTAAAAAGTATTTAGTCAGCATATGGTGTTTTTAATTGGTTGTATTGTATTGTGCAGTGGACTAATTGTTTTTAACTATAAGTGCCGGCAGTGAGTTTATTTGTATAAGAAGAAAAATTACAAATTTGTGGATTTTATGTTAGTTATTGTAAATGTGTGTAATATTAATTGTTGGCAACGTACCTCATTTTCTAAAATATAGAGGTTGCAAAACATAAATTTTATAGGATCTGCACAGTGTACATTGTACATCTTAAAAAGTTACGCCTTAGTTTTACCGCTTGATCTATAAGTTAATATTAATTTAAGGCGTCAAACGACAAATTACTGATATCTAATATTTCGCTTTGGTGGGCGGTGTCTCCTGTAAAAATACACAGATCAGAAATATTAGCAAGAGCTCATTATGAGCCCTTGTATATATTTCTTGTATATGTTATTGCATTAGTGACGGTTTCGGTGTTATATACCTAATTCTAGTTGAACTTCTTTTAACTGGACTATTGGGCTAAGTTAAACATAAGAATTACAACCAATATATAAACATGTTTCCTTTTCAAATAAAATACCTAACAGTTATAATCCATATTTCATTCATCCTAGGTATTGCATTAATATGAATTTTCTTTCTTACATTCAATTGCTCGATGAGTGAATCAAATATCGAATCGGAATCAATCAGTTGATTTGCTTATCGATACTCGACCTCCCGAAGCGAAGCGTTGCGACTCGCGAGTTATGGCGATCGATTGATTCCCGCTGTACAGGATTCGATCATTCGATACTTTGAAGTGATTGAATTAAAATGATCGAATCATTCGCGAATGACACATCTCTAGTTTTTTTTAATATTATTATTTACCTAGGGTGAGAAATGTTACTTCTCATTTGAGGAATGAAGTAAATAATGGTGATTTATCATGTTAGTAGTAAAAAAAATATCTTATTTACATAAAACTCTTCGCATATCATAGGTAAATAAATATATAAGGGCGAATCCGGCGAATCAAACATCATACATACGAAAAAATAACGAAAACAAATCAAAACTAAATTATTCTAACCTAAAAACCAATTTGCAAACTGTCAAATCGGCCGAAATTTTTCACGAATATCGTAAAATCTTGAAATGAACTCAAGTTTCCCGCGCCGTAGATTTTAAATTTCACGAATTCGTAAAATCTTAAATTATGCACCTGTCAACGCTCCTGTCAATTAATCTGACCAATGGTGTTAAAATTCGTGAGTCGTTGCTATATGAACTACCCTTTATCTATCTTTTACATGTTTTAACAACGCCACCTGTTTTAACATAAATCATGAGTGTCTCGCGACAGTAATGATTTTGGCTGCCATCAAGGTCAAATGTTACAAATGCATACTAACGCCATCTAGTGTAGGTGGCGTTGACTCGAGCGATTGCATTCGATGTCTTCGTGATGCGATCAATTTGAAGCAAGAGCCGTCGTGGTCTAGAGGTTTAGATGGTTAGGTCTCAATTGGGCGACTATCGGCGGCGGTTCAAAACTCGTTGCTTTTTTTAATTTTTTTTTACGGTTAAACAGTTTTTTTTTCCTGATTTTGGGTTAGCCCCTGGTTAGTTTCCTTTTCTTGAGCCCCCGTAGCGAGCGGAGGGCCATGCGAAAAGTGAAATATTACATATTGTAATATATATACAGCAGCTTGCATGTGTTTCCGCGAATACATTCACAAAGAATCCCCCTTCTTTGAATGAATTTGACGTCTGTATCCGCATTTGTAACATTCGACCTTGACGGCAGCCAAAATCATTACTGTCGCGAGACACTCGATTGTTGAAAGTTTTTCTTGATTCTTGGGTTCACGGTCACCACCCTTGCCTTGGGTTAGTTTCCTTTTCTTGAGCCCCGGAGCGAGCGAAGCGCCATTTACTTGCCAATTGCACGTCTTTAAACCGCATGCATTCACAAGTGCTGGTGCACTACGAACTGAAATGTCGCAGCCTGGTCACAGTTTATACCGTAACCGAATTTACGGTATTAACTGTGGCATGGTGTTTTAATATTTTCACTTCATGCTCATGCATGGCCCTCCGCTCGCTTCGGGGGCGCAACCAAACAAAACTAACCCAAGGCAATATCCAAAATCGAGAAAAATAACTTTTACTGTAGGTAGACACGAATAACAAATCCTCAAGAAACTAAGCCCCGCCCATTATGGATATAATAGTTGCTCGCAACAGTGTTGCCAACCGTAGCGGAATTCCGCTACGGTAGCGGATTTTCAGTCCTTGTAGCGGAATTTTAAATTTAAAAAAAACATCAGTAATAGTCGAAATAAAGTAACTTTAGCATTTTCCTTTAAAAAATCGCCCGATTGGCTGTTCTTGTAAAAGGTCACGTTGACGTTGGAATTAATAAGCCAACTTTTCAGAAACCATATCAATTTATCTGCATCAGTTGATAGTTACAAACACGATAGCAGGAACAGAAATTGACCCATAGCATCATTTACTAGTTCATAGGATATAAAAGAAAAAATCGAGTGGTAGGCGTTTTTTATCACATGTAGCGGAATTTTGATACCGCGGCAGCGGAGAGATGCGGGAGCAGGTTGGCCACACTGGCTCGCAAGAGGCGTAATTTTCTTGTGGCTCTCAAAAAATAGCAGAAAACCGTAATGCAATGTTACCTTGTAAGTACTATACTTTTTTATATAAAAAAAAACGTACTTTTTGTGGCGCTAAAGTGCTTAACACCCCTAAGCTGCTTAATTTGATACGAAATTTCTTTTATTAGCAATTCGTATCAGAGAAGCAAAAAACTACATCCCCAGATTAACCTTCAACATTACTTTTAGGATTTTCGGAATATATTGTAACCGTGATGTAATTCAAAAAAGTAAGGTGTGTTCATCAAAGTCCAGTTTATTCAAGTATACTTCCATTATCTATTAAACTTTGCCTATCTATTAATCCTAATGCTACACAACAAGCTAGGGCTGCTCCCTGCTCTGCAAATCTCTTATTTTTCTCCCTACAAAATAAATGTTATTAATATTTTAATATTAACAATTTTCATGAAAGTCCATTACCAATAAGAGGAACTATATTTTTTCCCATCTAAGGTTGCAACAGCTCTGAACAGTTTATCTTCGTTAATAATTCTATAAGTAGGTACTTTAAGCTTGTTTTTTCCACAATATACAATCAGTTTACTCTTTGGTAGATCAGGGTCAGTTGGAAAATTCACTCTGATAAAGGCACATTTTGTTTCATATATATCTAAATCTTCTTCGCAATCTAATTTAATTCTTTTATTAGAGCTGTTGAACATGTCTGGAGCCACTTGCCTTCTTCCCAGCATGCCTTTGGCTTGAAATTCTAACTGCTTTTTCCGGCAGTAATCACCTAGATCCCATATTGCACTAAAATAAAAAATACATTATAGTATTTAACAATTAATTGTTTGACAAACTAACAAATATATAAATTTCACCATGACCCATTAGAATGCAGTTTACAGGCAAGCAATCATCCAATATTATATCAGTAACATTGTAATTCCAACTGTAACATAAGTTATTTGCATAGTGTGTCTTTCAGAAAAACCATAACACTGCTTCTTAATGTATTTACCATACCAAATTTGTTCTAGTGTTTGACATTCCAGGAATTTCTTGCCCCTTGGTGTTTCCTGTAATTCCTTTAGCATAGTTTGTACACAATACTTTGTATTACTTGGTGAATTATCATAGTCAATCGCTAGTTTCAGATAATCAGTTATAACATCTTCCAAGTCTTTCATGCCATTTTCACAAAATATGGAGCAATTGCCTCCAGCTGCTCGTGCAACCATAACACTACTTGCCCCACAGATTTGTCTGAACAGTAATATATCCTTATATCTGTCTATTTCCCTAGAACCACCACTAAAAGAAGCATCAATAAATTAATAATGGACTAAATAAAATCAATTAATAAAGGTTTTCATGTAGGTACCTACTTAGCTATTACTGGTATATCCAAAGCTTGTGCTATAGCAGCAATTGTAATATTCCTATTTAAATGCTGTGGTCTTTCTGATCTCGTTCTTCCATGAACAGCAATAGCTGCAATACCTGTAGATGCGAGCTCTTTTACTAGTTCTATCGTACGATCAATACTTTCAAAAACTCTTATTTTACATGTAACAGGAATTTTTATATTCTCTACTAAGGTTGAAAGAATTGCTTTGGCTTTTTCTGGCTGCGATAGCAATGCAACACCCATGCCTCCCTTTATAGAGAATTCTTTAGGGCAGCCCATGTTTATGTCTATACCAGCCACATCATTTTCTCTAAAAAGAATAAGGTATTGCACAAGAAAGTCTCAAAAAACAATTGAAATGCTTACATCATTTTTGCCACTCTTAAGGCCCTTTGAGGGTCGCAAGTTCCTAACTGTACTACCACTTTATCTTTTTCTGTTTCACATGTCCGAAATACTATCGTTCCATCAGACTTATCTATATAATCTACCGTTCCAAGAGCATCTAAAAATAAATATGTTAACAAGCCTGGCAAAAACTAGCACGAGATCGCCTTTTTACCATTGACTCTCCTTACTGATTTAAGAAGTTTCCAATCAATGAGCTCCTCAGAGTAAGCGATATCAGCCCCATATTGGAGTGCTAGCAGTCTCGTTGGGAGAGTGCCTACCCGAACCATAGGGGCTAAAATTATTTTGTTGTCGTATTTTAAACGGCCAGAATGTTTCGTCATTTTTAATCGGACGCCACAAAAAGAGTACCTAATTAAAACACAAAATATTAGGAATCCAAACCAAAGTTCCAAATCCAAACTATGTTTGACAGGTTGGCTTTTAGGTTATGCTGCTGGCTGCTGCTTCTTCTTAGATGTGTGTTATTCCGTATTCGTAATAAAGTAGAGGTGTGTAAAAATTATTTATCGGGTAAGAAAGACCGGATAGTTTACTCAGAAACGTATCCGATACTTTCGCAGTTGGCGAGAATATATCCACCCATTCTCGTCTACCTACCGCAATTTTGCGCCTACACGCATGCGTACGTGCTTTCATATATTTTTCAGGTGTTCTTTTTTCTTGTTTTTTTGCATTGACATGGGTTAGATTGGGTTAGTTTAGTTTGGTTACAACTCCGGAGCGAGCGAAGGAACTGGCGTGAAGTGAAATATTGTCTCGAAATGTTTTTATCCCGTGACGCTAAGCTTTGATTAGCGTGCAGGAGATGGAGAATAGCTCAGATTCGGAATCGTTCTACGTCAGGTGAAAAGAGATGATAAAGAAAGCACTTAGAATAAACAATAACAACGTATACTGGTCAAACTTAAGGAGAAAATATTAACAATCTCTATCGCTCAAAAATGTTGACAAGATTATAAAAATACCCGAATCTTACCATACAGCACACCAAATCAAGATTACGATGTGTTCGCATTGTGCCGATGTATCTAGATGCAGACACAGGGTTGCACAATTCTACGATGTAAATGTGCTACGTTTACACATTTCAGGTACACACGTATGCACAAAGGTTAAACGTCCGCCTCACAATGTAGCCACATTATACCATTTACATATACACAACTTAAGTGATCCACAGTGTGTTATCGGCTGCACAGTGATTGTGTATTATGCTTAAACTCTGCTTACACATGGCACTTGTCCTTCTCAATTTGAACGTAAATATACTATTTCCGTGTATATGTAGCTGTAGGTAGACGCGAGTTCACATCACGCATATATTTTATTCATAGCCATCTACAGAAGTCCTTCCGCCTGACGTGTCCTGGGCCCGCGTACACTCACGTCTACCTACAGCAAATTTTCAACCTTGGGACCTGCGCATTTGACAGCAGCCCGGTGTTGTTTTAATATTTCAGTTATTTCACTTCGTACATCATGGCCCTCCGCTCGCTTCGAGGGCGCAACCAGAGACAAAACTAGCCCAAGGCAATGCCCAAAATCAGGAAGAAATATCCGAAAAATATATGAATTAGCACGTACGCATGCGTGAAGGCTCGAAATGCGGTAGGTAGACGCGAGTTGCGTAAACATATTTCTGACAAATGGATGTCTTTATGGTCCAACGAAGTCCTATCAATGGGCCGCCAAACGAAACTAGCCCAAGGCATGCCAAAATAAAAGAAAAATGAAAACCAGTACGAAAATCGGATCTTATATATTTTCTACCGATTCATTTTCTAGTGATAATTCACAGGTAGTATTAGTACCTAAATCCCATCGGGAAGCAACAGTAAGATATTAATTTCAATTGCTAGTTTTTTTTAAATCGCCATTTGAGTAATTACGCGGAAGCGTATGGAAAATTCGTGTAAGCTGCTACATAGAGGCAAATGTGGGTCAGTGGTTCAATGCTGTTTTCGATACGCGGCGGCCCGGGTTCAATTTCAATGGTACATGTTTTTTTTTTTGGGCACGTCTTGGGTGAGTTCTGTTTGGTTGCGTCCCGAAGCGAGCGGAGGGCCATGCGTGAAGTGAAAAAAAATACAAATCACAAATGTAAATATTGTGAAACGCGCGCAAGCCCAGGACTCGTGTAGATGGTTAAGAATGAAATATCTGCCCACCCCACAGTTGCTATGAGCATAAAGAAAACCAATAAAAGCATACGGACGCCAGACTCTAGGCGGGGTATAAAAGCGCGCTCTATTTAAATTTATGACAGAAAAATATGAAAACAAAGTCAGTTTAAAACTTTTTTTGCTAGCTTAGAACCTTTTTAAATTAATAGTATATTATAAACCAAGGGACTAAAGTGGGTCTTTTGTGAGGGCTACAAGTCGCCGAGGGATTAAAACACACTTTAGTCCTATGGTTTGTATGCCATTTTCTGCATTCCCCATTAAAGTTTGTGGTTCTTTGCAAACTAGTAGCCTCTGGTGCGCAAATGGAAAGGTCGATTTTTTTTTTAGGGACGTCGGCCAATCTTCTCCTATATACTTGTTTCCATGCCATGGATCAGGAACTTTGATATCATATATAAAAGCGCATTCGCAAGCCAACTTGCGAACTTTTTGTGGAGTAAGGCCAAAATATATTTTTTCTACGAGCGTGCGCAAAGTAGCTACTTTGCGCACGCTACTCAGTGCGCAAAGTAGTACTTTCCCGCACGCTATGCGGGAAAGTGTGCGGGAAAGTAAAATTCTCTAAAATCACCAGAGACAAGAAAATATTCATATATTTTTAGAAACTTTACACTTTTGGACTTTTTATGCAATATAAGAAACCGTTTTAAGTCATAATTATACTCTTTTCCTTAAAAGTTTCCGTAATTCGCGATATTGTAACTTACACCAAAAACCATATATTTTGAAATCCTCGGTATAGTAGTAAAAAATTATGTCAAGCAACAATACTTATAATTGTCAGATTGACAGATTTTAAACAAATCTAGATGTAAAACGAAGTATCCCAAAAAACATAATCCTCAGCTTCGCTAGAAAGCCTTAAGAAAATGGATAGTTCTAATGACCCCAAGATTTACCAGAATGTATCCTGGCACGTGGAAGAAAAATGTGATTGATCGAATTATTTATGCAACATAAGAAAACCGTTTTAACTCTTAATCATTCCCTTTTCTCTCAAAGCTTCCGTAATTCGCGATATTACAACTTAAACCAAAAACCATATCTTTTTAAGTCATGTCAGGGCAACAATAATAGTCATGTAAAGCAACAGTAGGTATAACTGACAGATACTTTTTCTTTTATTTAAATACGGGTCATTATTATACTGTGCTTGTTTAGACCGCGCTCGTAGAAAAAATATTGTTCCTAACACTTGCGCAAAGTGACTTCTCCGCACTCGACTGATTGACCGAACTCCGCTTGGCGTCGTTCGGTCAACATCAGTCGCGTGCGGAAAAGTATCACTTTGCGCACTTGTTAGGAAAATAACTATTTTCTACGAGCGTGCGCAAAGTGGCTACTTTGCGCACGCTACTCAGTGCGCGAAGTACTTTCCCGCACACTATGCGGGAAAATGTGCGGGAAAGTAAAATTCTCTAAAATCACCAGAGACAAGAAAATTTTCATATATTTTTAGAAAATTTACACTTTCGGACTTTTTATGCAATATAAGAAACCGTTTTAAGTCATAATTATACCCTTTTCCCTAAAAGTTTCCGTAATTCGCGATATTGTAACTTAAACCAAAAACCATATATTTTGAAATCCTCGGTATAGTAGTAAAACATTATGTCAAGCAATAATACTTATAATTGTCAGATTGACAGATTTTAAACAAATCTAGGTGTAAAACGAAGTATCCCAAAAAACATGATCCTCAGCGTCGCTAGAAAGCCCTCAAAGCTTCCGTAAGCGCGTTATTACAACTTAAACCAAAAACCATATCTTTTTAAGTCATGTCAGGTCAACAATAATAGTCATGAGCAACAGTAGGTATAATTGACAGATACTTTTTCTTTTATTTAAATACGGGTCATTATTATTGTGTGCTTGTTTGGACCGCGCTCGTAGAAAAAATATTGTTCCTATCGCTTGCGCAAAGTGACTTTTCCGCACTCGACTGATTGACCGAACTCCGCTTCGCGTCGTTCGGTCAACATCAGTCGCGTGCGGAAAAGTAGCTCTTTGCGCACTTGTTAGGAAAATAACTATTAGGCATGTTTTTAAAAAGCGTCTGTAGACCCGATGTAATTTTCGATACCGACTCTAACGCCATCTAGTGTAGGTGCCGTTGACTCGAGCGATCGCATTCGCGCTATGTCTTCGCGATGCAATCGGTTTTGAGTATGAGCGCTGGTGGTCGAGAGGTCTAGATGGTTTGTCTCAACTCAGCAGCAGTAATTATCGGCGGCGGCCGCTCGGATTCAAACCCTGTCGTTTTTTTGTATGGTAAAATTTCTAAACAGTTTTTTCTTGATTTTGGGTATGTCTTGGGTTAGCACCTGGTTAGTTACCTTTTCTTGAGCCCCCGTAGCGAGCGCAGTGAGCGGAGGGCCATGCGAAAAGTGATATTACTTGTATTGTATTACGTGCCCGTACTTTGGATGCACTTTTTACGAAATATTTTGTTTTATTTAACTAAAAACCAGGATATATTTAACAAAAGCCGTATTATAGTGGATATACAGCAGCTAGCATGTGTTTCCGCGAATACATTCACAAAGAATCCCCCTTCTTTGTGAATACATTCCACGCAACGCCACATATTTAGTGTAGGTGGCCTTTGGTATCGAAAATTTGGCCGGGTCGCTAGACTCTTGTCATATTTAAGGTAATCCACCAGTTACCAGTTGGTCTGGGCAGTAAATAAATAGAAGAGAATAGAAAAACGTTTATTATGCAATAATCGATGCATATACAATTACATTACATCCCATTACACAAAAGGTTACATTCGCAAGACGTTCTTCCATGTGTCCATGTCACCTCACTAACCATATATGTTTACTAAATAAAAGCAAGTATCTCAGTTGACATAAACAAAATATAACAACCAAGCCATTAAGGTCGATTCTCATTTACGCTACAGTCAGCTCGGCGACGCGACACTACGCTACAAATTGTCGCCAGATAAATATTTCATTGTTTTAGATGAATACGTTCACACTTGCGCTGCACGACACGTTCCGACGCGTCGCTTCGTCGTGCGGCAACGCTGATATTTGTTCGTGTGCGTTGTTTTCTAGTTTGTCGCGCTGTGTCGTTTAGTATACGATCTGATTTTTACGGTATATAGTGTTTTGTTAAAAATTGAGTGGTATTATGGATGGCGAAAAGGCAGATCAATTGATCACCCGATCACCCTTGTGGCTGAATATGTAGAACTTTATGATTTACAGTACAAAAACTACAGTAATCAGCAAAGGAAAGACAATATCTGGAGAGAAATTGCCCTAAAATTAAATGAAACTCGTAAGTATTATTATTTTTAATCTTATTTATTTGTTCAAATAATGGAAAAGATTTGGTTCGACCTACCTATATTTTAGAAAAAACATAGATATTACAATAACCAATAAAGTAATAGCTAATTTTAAGTTTTCCTAATAAGAATTCATTAAACACCCCATATAAAATACGTATTTAAAATAATACAAAATTATTTGTTGTGACCTCAGTTGTTCCGTTGGATACCTTCATTAATGCGGGCAGTTTGCCAGGGAACAGAACCACTTGGTGAACAAAAATAATCTTTTTAAACATTAAGCAATCCAACCAAAATCGGAGTTTTATTTTGCTTCTTTTCACCCTCTAGTGTGCTCAAATAGATGTTATCATTGCGGAGAAAATTATGTAGGCACAAGGCTGCTAGAATAATTGAATCTGCATTGCTTGGACTGACCTGCATCTTACTGAAAAATAGTCTAAATTTTTGGCAAAATATACCATAGGCATTTTCACTAAGTCTCCGAGCTCTTGAAAGCCTATAATTAAAAGTTCGCTTATCCTCTGGCAAGTTTCGTCCCGACTAGGGACGCATCAGATAGGTCCTTAAGGGAAATGCTTCGTCTCCAACTATGACGTGGGGTAAAGTTCTTGAATTTTCATTAATACTTCTATCCACTGGAATACCAAAAGTCTGGTTATTTAAAGCTTTTTCCATAGTGGAATTAGTAAAAATACCACCATCGCTATTTTTGCCATGGGATCCAACATCGACAGCAATAAATTTATAATTTGCGTCTACTAAAGCTAGTAAAACAATGGAATACGTGTTTTTATAATTAAAATATAAAGACCCAGAGTTTTTGGGTGCTTGAATAGTCAAATGCTTTCCATCGATAGCTGCTACACAGTTAGGAAAGTTCCAAATCATTCCAAAATCTTGTGCTCATTTTTGCAATGATTCAGATGTTGGCTGCGGCATAACAATTTTTGTCAAAATTGTCCAAATAAGTTTACTTGTCGAATGAACTATTTCGTGTACAGTAGAATGGCCCAATCAAAAATTAAAAGATAGTGTTTGAAAATCTGCACCAGTCGCCAGATACTTGAAAAAAGTAACTATATAGATATGCGGCAAATGCATCTGTGGTGCCTACTAGTTTTAAAAAGCTTCATGTAATCAAAATAACAAATATTCATGAACAATTACCTTTCATTAGTATTAGGGTTTTAGGTTTTATTGTTATTTTTTATTTTAGCTGAAAGGTGTAAAACTAAATGGGAAATTTTAAGAGACGGATTTCAGCGAGCCATAAAAAACGCCAAAACCAGAAGCGGAAAAGCAGCGAAGTTAACAAGAAAGTGGCGTGCATCCCCAGGCCCTTGTAATCTTCTAAAGAGAGTATGGAATTCTCGTTCTAGCAATCTTGATTTAAATATGTCGTGTACCCAATATTTTCTTTGCAACTTTTTCCTTTTGCATATTTTTCTTTTTGTATATTCGTGATACATAACTAACGCAAATACATCATCATCAGTACTCGATAAACTGGACATTAAACAATCACTTTTTACTCGAAGGCGACCAAATGTCAACTGGGGATGGGTTTCAAAAGCATGTAGGTCGCGTTGCTGCCGCGCGCTGTCGCGTTAAATGAGAATAGCTACCAACGTTACGACAGTCTGCATCGCTGCGTCGCGCTGCATCGCCGAGCTGACTGTAGCGCAAATGAGAATTGGCCTTTATACATTATGACATACTGTGGAGAGTGGAGAAGACAATACCTGTATTTTCGTTTGAACGCCGCCCATGAATTAAGTATTATCAGAGTATTTTGTTATACTCTGGTATTATAATTAAATGTCATTGCTTATGCTTTGACAGATTTTACACGCAAAATCTGCCACGAATGAAGTTTTTACTGAAAATTGTGACCTTTGGACCCGCACGATAAGATCGCTTTTGACTATATCTCCGAGTTGAGCAACTCTATGGCCAAAAAGGTAAAAGAGTCCCTAAATTTAGATGTACGATGTTGCGGGTATTTGATATCTAACCACGCTTCGAAGATTTAAATTGCGTAGGTCTTGTCTTGCTATCATATTACAGGTAACCTGGGCATCTGGATTTGAACACCTTATAAACAAATACACCAAAATGAAGCTTCGCTCGATATTCATATTTTAGTAGATTGTTTAGAGCGTGTTCGGGAAAAATATGATCAAATTTATTGGGGTGCACAGAAGGAGCCTCCACGAAGACTGAATACCGCGTATACACATTCGCGCGCACCCTGGAAACGCTGATCTTTCAACGGCTAATCGTTCAAATACCGGTTTAGACAAGATGACCAGAACCAGAACCAACACACAAAACCGGTCTTTTTCAAGGCCACTGGTGCCGATCTCAATTAACATAGAGGGAATAACTAGAGACAAGGAAGTTCTATTGGCAGACATATGTGAGGAGCATGCATGCGATGTCCTCCTTGTTCAGGAAACTCACAGAGGCAACGACAGATACAGGCCCAGAGTGGAGGGAATGAAGCTGATCCTGGAGAGACTCCATAATCAATACGGAAGCGCGGTCTTTGCTCGGCCAGGTGCCAACATCATGTCAGCCTCCCTAACAGATGCGGATGATATTGAGGTACTCACTGTTGAAACGCCGCAGTATTGCGTGACCTCAATCTATAAGTCAACTTTAAATACCAGCAAATTTCATCCTTGGTGATTTCAACTGCAAAAGCACCGCATAGGGATATAGGGAAACCGATGGCAACGGAGCAGATCTCGAAGAATGGGCTGAAACACACGACTTCCAGCTAATACATGACCCGAAGCTACCATCTTCTTTTAATAGTGGTAGATTGAAGAAAGGATACAATCCAGATAATATATTTGTGTCATCGAGACTGGCAGCAATGTGCAGCAAACAAATGGGAGAACCAATACCGAAGACGCAACACAGACCCATTATGTGTATCGCTAGCGCTATCTTGGAACCAGAACAAGTACCGTTGAAGAGACGATTCAATTTTAAGAAGGCCGACTGGAACAGTTTCAGGGAAAACTTGGATGTCGAAGTAAGAAAGCTACCGCCCCGACCAGAAAACTATGAAATATTCAATGAACTGGTAAGAAAAATATCGCGTAAATATAGACCAAGACGGTACAGAACTCAATACATAGCCGGCCTATCGAAAGACACTAAACCGCTGCTCAACCGTTACCAGAAACTGTTCGAGAAGAACCCTTTTGCTGAAGACACAATTGAAGCAGGTGAGGATCTCATGCTGTCCATCGCCGAGAGTAGAACGCTAAAGTGGCGTAACTTGATGGAAAACCTTGATATGAAAACAAATAGTAGAAAGGCTTGGAAACTACTTATACTAAACCTAACTCAATTCCTCGAGGATGGCTTGGAGGAAAGACAGATCACTGGTGCGGTATTTATTGACCTCACAGCAGCATATGATACAGTAAATCACAGAAATCTGCTGACGAAAGTGTATCAAGTAACACGGGACTTCTACCTGACACGGATGATTGGTACTTTGATCCAGAATAGACGGTTCCATGTCCGTCTGATGGGGAAAAACAGCAGAGAAACCGGAAAAACGGACTGCCTCAGGAATGTGTGCTGGCACCCATCACCACGGTATAAATAAGTATATACGGTAGGTTCACTCGAGACAAATTTCCAATTTCGCCGACAGTTTTTAGCTTCGAAGCGAATCCGGATTAATCTCGTTCGCGGCCAGCGGTGGCTACACTACGAGGGAGAATTTACGGCCAGTGTGCAAACGCCTTGATATTCTGTACTGTTGGGTCGCGTTGAATTAAATAATAATTATTAAAATCGCTACAATGGCGAGATATTGTTGTGCGGATAATTACATTATAAAAGTGGGTGAAGGATTATCATTTTTTAGATGCCCCAAAGACCCTATCAGGTAAGATTTATAATAATTTTTTAATAATATGCATTTTTTCAATTACACGTATAATCGGTTTAACAAATATGTCTTTATTAAAATTCTGTTATTTACCTAAATTTGGACAGAAAATAGTGAGAAATGAAAACAAGTACGGCAAAAATAAAATGCCCGTCACCACTAGCGTGAGCAAAAATCCGTTTATGTTTTAATAATTGCGAATTTTTCACATGAACTTTTGTGTTTTTAAAGCAACTCTTATATTTTAACATTGAAAATGTTTCTATTATCCTAGTAGGTATAGGGCCTCAAATCGTGAAAAAGTGCATGCTACATTTGACACATGACATCATACGCGTGAGAGATCGTGTTAGTTTATTTACTTAAACTTACATTTGACTTATGGTATCGGAATCGATTAAAATGACTAAAATAAATTTGAACTAACTAAAACTAACCGAAAGTTGATTGAATGACTAACCAAAACTCGCCAAAAGTAACCAATACGGGATTAAACGTACCGGTACAGGTTACAAAAATTAAATTAAGTAAAAACTAACCAAAACGAACGGAATTTTAACGACTAACCAAAACTAACCAAAAACATTAAATTGGTTTATAACGTATCAGGACTGATTCAAATGACTAAAATAAATTGGAACTAACTGAAAGTAACCGAAAGTTGATTGAAAAACTAACCAAAAGTAACTAAAAGCACCAAAAAGGGCTAAAACATATCGGAACAGATTAAAAATATTAAAGTAAGTTGAAACTAACCCAAAGTAACCGAATTTTGGCGACTAACCAAAAACATTAAAATTGGTTATAAAGTATCGGAACCGGTTCAAATGACTAATATTGAAACTAACTGCAATTAACAGAAAGTTGATTGCACGACTAATCAAAACTAGCCACAGTAACCAAAAGCCCTAAGGGCTTAAACCTATCGGAACAGATTAAAAATATTAAAGTTAGTTGAAACTAACCCAAATTAACCTAATTTTGGTGACTGACATAATTTAACCAAAACATTTAAATTGGTTATAATGTATCGGAACCGCTTCAAATGAGTAAAATAAATTGGAGCTACCTAACTGAAAGTAACCGAAAGCTGATTGAATGACTAACCAAAAGTAACTAAAAGCACCGAAACCGGCTAAAACGTATCGTAATAGATTAAAATTATTGGAGTAAGATAAAATTAACCCAAATTAACCGAATTTTGGCGACTAACCTAAACTAACCAAAAACAGTAAAATTGGTAATAACGCATTAGAACCGGTTCAAATGATTATAATAAATTGAAACTAACTGAAATGAACCGAAAGTTGATTGAACGACTAAACAAAACTAACCAAAAGTAACCAAAAAAGCGAAAACAGAAATCAAAACAGATTAAAAATATTAAAGTAAGTTGAAACTCACTTAAATTAGCCGAATTTCGGCGACTAACTAAAATTAACCAAAAACATTAAAATTAATTATACCATAGATTAATATAGCTAACGCAATAGATAAACCATGAGATAGGACGATTTAGAACTGACGGTCATGCGAAAACTCCCCAGCTTCTTGTAATATCTTGCCTGTTAAACGGGCGAGACACAAGCAACGTTGCCGATTTGTGCGGCTGGCTGTGAATCACCATATATTTGTATAAATAGAAATAATACATGGAATATGGACAGGCTGACTATTGCCATTACAGAATATCCGAATTAAAAAAAATAATAGAATTTTTCCTTTAATATA
This sequence comes from Pissodes strobi, assembly GCA_016904865.1. Taxonomy (NCBI): domain Eukaryota; kingdom Metazoa; phylum Arthropoda; class Insecta; order Coleoptera; family Curculionidae; genus Pissodes; species Pissodes strobi. The sequence continues at coordinate 96,873 of MU184678.1, read as the reverse complement.
AATTGTTAATTATATTTACAGATGCATGTGAACTAATAACTAATTTAAATATACATAAGTACATAGTGTCACACCATATACATTTGTATAAATAGAAATAATACCTATATGGAGAGACTGACTATTGCCAAAGATTACAGAATAATCAATCATTCTGCAATCTAAGGGAAAAAATACATCCATTGGTTATTTTGGTTGAAAATAAAATATAAAATAGTGGAAAATAAACCTCCGTTCAGTCCTTGCTGTAACACTTTGCGCAAGATAAAATGTCTATGTACTAATTAAATATTGTTAAAGCTGATTGTAACCAATGAATTAATTATTCGTGTCTAAGGTTTTTGATTTTTTGACTAAATTTCTTCTTTTCATAGCCGTACCACTTGCAAAACTTGTATAAATTGGTTATAATCATATGGGACATAAGAAAATCTCTATGTTCATAGCATAAATTGTTATCTTTTTTGCCTAACCATAAAGCATTCAAAGACATTATTTGATTTTTTATTTTGTACATAACATGCTCTTGATGTCTGTAAATAGCAAAATATTTTTTGAACTCAATCATTGATTTATAAACAACTTTTTCTAGTTCTTTCGCCGGCGCTATTAAAAATAATTTTGTATCACAGCCATAGTTTTTATGCAATATAAATAATTGATTTTCGTCATATAAATGCTCAGTTGTTCCTAATTGTAGTTGACAAGTGGTGCAATGAAATTTCTTTAGAAGTTTATATAAAAGGTAGCCAGAATAGTAATTTATAGCGCAGTCATCAAGACTAGCAGTTTTTGGATTATCGCTTGGCGGGTTATCGGCAAACAATTCTGGTGATTCCCGGAATGGTAGATCACTATGATCGAAAACCGAGTCGAAAACTACTTCACCGATTTCTGAATCGATTTGTTCCATCTCAGAATCATTTGCACCAAAGTTACAGATTGGAATATTATTTGTCATTAGGAGAGGGAAGTCATGATCAGGTTCGCAATTGGAAATTTTTGATGGCTTGAGTAGTCCGGTTATTGTCTGTATTCTAACATCTTTTCAAATGCATTTGGATTAATATGCTTATCAGTTATTTTAGGCAGCGTTCTAGCTGTATTCGAAATTTTATCGATACGATTTTCTTATAATATCGAAGCTTATTATTTTATCAAACAGCCATGATTTTACTATCGCCGCTAAAAAAATAAGGCTTATCTTTAGTCACCCCAAGTAAGTTCAAAGCTCCTCTATTGTTACTACCCTGATCACAGACAATTAGTTTGGGGATGAAACCTATATCAAAAAGATTTTTCACTACATACAAAATCAAGTCTTTAAGATTTTCCTTTTTTACGTTATTTGCACTGAAGAAGTATGAAACAGGAACTTTCCAATTGGAGTATAAACCGCGAATGAAAAAAACTAGCACATGAGTAGCATTTTTGTTTTTTCTTTCCAGAGTGCCAAGATCTTCGAATCCTTCAATAATGTCTAATTTCTTATTGTACTCAAGATATTCTTTAATCGCCATCTCATCAAGTGCTACCACACATTTAGAAGTCATAACTTCGCACTTCATTTGCAGGTGTTTCTTTATATTCTCATCAAATCCCGTTTTAAACATATTTGCACTGATCCATCTTCTAACAGTTGTGGGGGCTGGTAGAATGATTCCTTTTCTTCTCAAGAAGACGTATGCACAAGGCGATTTATAAAAAAAAGCAATTGACAATTCTTTCTTACTTTTAGTGAAATTTCTACGTCTACCTCTTACTTGCATTAAAACAAACGTTTTTGCTACGGGGGTCAAAAGTGCCAAAAACGGTAATATGTTCAAAACATTATTATTTTTTCTAAAATTTTTGGTGTTGGTTCGCAGTTTCTTAAGTTTGCTTTTGTAATTTTTAATTTTTGAGGCTTGATATCTAATATGACTTTTCATTTTTTGTTTTCTAGGAGTCGTTATACTATCTGGTAGATCACTGATTTCGTCCAAGAAATGTACGTCTGTATCAGAATTCTCATTTTCTAAACACATTTTTTTGCTCTCTGGTATATACTGGGGACATAATGACCGCTTCTTATCTAAATATGATTTCTGGGGAGTTAAAACTGCCAACGATTCAATTGGCGAACCATTACCTCGCCTCTCAGAAAATTCAGAGTATTTAAGTGGAACTGCGTCTTTTTTCAAGAAATATTTTTTTTCTGTTCGATAATCATTGTCCATAAAATGTTTTTCACACAGATATTTATTCTTTATCACATCTGGGGGTAAACCAGCAAGAGAAGCATTTCCTGGAACAATAATTAATAGGACTCTAATTCTAGAATATTGAATAAGAAGGCAATCGAGGAGACATCTCTAAAACGATACATCTTCACTGTGATTATATCGGAGATTGTATAAATGAAGTTTCTAAAAAACAGAAACCTATTTTTTTTTATGGTGATATTTCAAATGAGCCTGTACAAGGTTACGAAACAAGACGATCAAATGTGTTCTCAATACACTCTATAGATTGAAAAGTATCAAATTAAATAGTTTGGAGGTTTAGTTTAAAAAGGGGATAAAACATAGTCAGGGATTATTACAGTCAGGGATTATTACGCTGTAATAATCCCTGACATAGTGTCCAAGCACTAACAATATCATTTTCTATGAGAATAAATAAAAATTACTACTTGAATTAAGAAAGTTCCGGTAGTACCTAGTCAAACCGGAAATGTTAGAAAATTAACAAAGTAATTAGAGGATTCTTATTATTTGGAAAAAGCTTTCCTTTGTTATACAGCTAAATACAATAGGGTTTTTTAAACTGCTGCATTTTTAACTGCATTGTAAAAGACCGTTTACACTACATGCCTGCCATGCAATAAAAAATAGCACATGCTAAACATGGTCCATGCAAAATACTCATAGCAATGGCGTTTACATTTACAGGAAATTATTGAAGAACATTTCTTAATAAGTAATGCTAACTAAACAGTTTCGAAACAAAATTTACTTATTCCGTATAATTTTTGAAAAAAAGGCGAAATAATAGCAAAAATAATGATGAAAAATATATACATTATAGTAATATATAGGTTATGTGTGACGCGGCTTGGGTATATTTTTTAAGCTTGGAACTTGTTTTAACCCAAAATTACATGTTACATGCTATATGCAATAAAATTAGGACATGTCCTAATTTGATGACATGCAAATAATTTTGCATCACCTGATAATCGCATTCTTATAAGCAATAATTTATTGCATAGCATAGCATTGCTTATTGCACCTAATGTAAGCAATAATGCTGAAGCAATAGAGCTGAAACAGTAGAAGTTTCGTATCTCAGGTTTAAGAAAACTTAATACTATGCAAAAAAAACCAAATAGGAAAAATATTTGCATCTTTCGGCTAAAAAATGATACTTTTTGTGCATCTCTTAACCATTGCTTTTCAACTCCAGAGCAGGTCGTTACCACAAAATATTTTCTATTTTTCAGCATCGAAATTGTTGAATTGTCCTTTAAGATCATCTGATTACAAATTTAAATATGTTTTTGTATCATCGACCTGACAAAGCTATGAAATGGAGATACCTACCTACATATTATTAAGTAGGAGATGCACAACAAATACGCATTTTTCGAGGAAAACGTGATTTTAAGATTATTCTCAGTTTTTTTTTTTCGCGTAATGATTTTCTGAACCTGAAATCCTGTTCCAACTTTCAGCACAGGCTCTAACTGTGGCTGACGTAAAAGACAGGCTATGGCGCGAAAAGTCCCGTGATCAACTAAGGCTCATTGTTGTAATGGAGTTTATTTGCGTTGGTCAGTTGTCAAGTTCCATAAAAACAATGAGTCTCAGACTTTTCGCGCCATAGCCTGTATTTTACGTCAGCCACGCTCTAATATGGTGTTGAAAATGACCCCGGTAAAAAACAGTGTATAAAAACAGTCGATTTTTAAAGCTTTAAAGTTTACTCGCCCAACGAGCCGAAAAGTAATTATTATACCTGAACCGAGACTTGAGCCTAATAATACGTTTAGTCCACTTGGTGATATTTAGATATTCAAACTGGGAGTGTGTCAGAAAATCACTAAAATCGGTCACCAAATAAATAAGTTATTTAACATTGAAAAATGGACGACAAATTTAATTTGGGCCACACTGCAGAGTAGGAGGTGTATTATAAGTACTAGTTTTTTATATTTACTTGTTTGAACTCATTTCTGGTCTACCCTGAATTGGCATTAACTAAAATTAAATTGCATAATAATAATTAATCAAAACCATCCTTGTCAACCTTTCAATTTTAGGCTAAAGGTATTTTTATCCTATTTCCCCCATCCCCATACGCGTCAACCAATAAAACGCTTTATTTTTGAAATTCATCCAATAGCCGACGTTTTCATCGACAAAATCCCTAGAATCAATCAATCAATCAATCAATCAATCAATCAATGCTTTATTGTCCAAAGAATACAATTACTCCTATTGACAAAGCTCACTATCAACTAATTAGCATTAGAGTATTAATAATATCGAAGTATAAAATATAAAAAGGAAAAACATACTATAAAAGATTCAAATAGTCATGATATATACAAGCTAAAACCTTAAACCTTAAAAACGTTCAACACTAAATACAAAAAGCAGTTAAAAACATTGTTCAACAACATCAAAACAAACACATGTTCAATAGCTAAAACTTCTAAGCAGCACCTAAATTGCTAAAATGAAATTATGGAGAGGCCGGATTGTCATATTCATTAAATTATAGTCCGATAAATTAAACCATATATACATATAACATTAAACATACAGAATACATCAGACAGCCCAATCATAGATTGTCCTCAAAATACTCTGAGACCGAATAATATGCTCTGTGAAGTAGGAGATCCTTCACAGCCACTCTAAACGCTCTGGGGGAACGAATAGACTTTAAGGTGTTAGGTAAATAATTAAACATTTTCTTTGCGTTGTAAAATAATGATTTTTGTATTTGTGTTGTGTGTGGAATTGGTAAAGTAATGTTATTTACCTGTCTAGTGCTATATACATTTCTTGAGTGATCATCTCCATTGAACTTTTTCTGAATTAGGCACACTGATTCCAATATAAATAACGAAGTTAGAGTTAAGATTCTATGGCTAATAAAGAGAGGTCTACACGAATCTCTAATTTTCGCCCCACATAAATACCGCAGTGCCCGCTTCTGCAAAACGAATGTGGGCTTAATGAGATACTGGCAAGCATTTCCCCAAAATGCGATACCAAATCTTAAATGGGACTCAATAAGTGAAAAATACATTGTCCTCACTGCACTAAAACCTAGTTCCCGTGACGCCACCCTAAGCGCATAGCAACCACTCGCGATCCTACGATTTAACCTCAGTATATGCTCTTTGAACGACAATTTATCATCAATGTCAACTCCCAAAAATCTCGTATGCGGTTTCTTTTCTATTAAACTATTGTCTATTGAGACGTCATCGATAGTGCAGTTGAAATGCAGAATAGTCGTTTTGCCAGTGTTAAAACATAAAAAGTTTGCATCACACCATTTTTTTACTCTATTAATGTCTTCTGTGACTATTTGGTGGAGAGACTCAATATGTTTAGAGTGCCACACTATGGTAGTATCATCAGCGAATAAAACAAAATGGCCACGAATATCGATTGAGGTTACATCATTAATATACATTAAAAATAAAAGCGGTCCCAAAACAGATCCCTGTGGGACACCGCATTCCACTCTCATACTTTCCGACTCCGAATCATTTACCCTTACTCTCTGAGTTCTATTCGTGAGGTATGATTCAAACCATCTAAAAGCAATCCCCCGAAACCCGTAGATTTCAAGCTTTTGCAGCAATATACCGTGATTGACACAGTCAAAAGCTTTTGACAGGTCGCAGAACATTGCCACGGCTCTCTCTCCCTCATTAATCTCGCAGTAGAGCCTCTCCAAAAACGAAAATACAGCATCATCAGTATTTTTCTCAGCCTGAAAACCAAAGTGATTGAGGTTCAAGATTTTATTTCTGTTCAAAAAAGATAACATCCTCTTCTTGACCAGCCTTTCCAGAATCTTTGAAAGTGTTACAATTAAGGATATTGGCCTAAATTTCGAAGGTGATTCATAGTCATCAGACTTGGGTATAGGAACAACAATAGATAACTTCAAACAATCCGGGAAATCCGCTCTAATAAAGGAATCATTTATTGCATCTACTAATGCAAGTACTGCAGTATCTGGTAAAAGTTGAAACACTCTGATGGATATTCCATCCCAGCCTTCAGCATTCTTGTTTTTAATTTCCTGAAATGTGCTTCTAACCTCATATATATCAGTTGGAACAAAATAAAAGGTATCAACAACAGATACACTGTTGAGAGAATCCATAGGATCGCTCCTAGAACCAATTTTGTTGGTGAGATCCTTAGCAATAGTACAATAGAATTTATTAAATTCATTTGGTTCAATAGTTGTTACAGTTTTGGCTATACTTGCCTTGCCTCGTAGTTCGTTAATGATTCTCCAACTTGCTTTTTGTCTATTTTTAGACTCATAGATTCTTTTGTTGTAATAGTTCTTTTTAGCCATTGCAATAGTTTTCCTATAGATGCCTCTGTATTTGTTAAAATAAGAAACATAAAAATCATTAGTACTAAAATATTTACGAATAAAATGTAAGGCTCTAAGGTTTTTTGCAGATGTTTGGATACCCTTAGTAATCCAAGGTTTGCGAGACTTTTGTTTGATTTGTCTCATGGGAAAGCAGTGATTAAATATTTTCATCAGAATATTATGAAAGTGTTCAAGAGAAACACTGAACCAGTCAGTCACGCTACATTTTTGTTGAAATTTGTTGAAGTTAGAAGTACTAAGAATTCTACCCCTTTTAATATCCTTCCTGTTCTTTTTCAAGTTAAAAGGTGCCCCACAAAGAACTGCCTCGTGGTCAGAGAGACCTGCATTCATTACAGTGATAGAGATATTATCAATATTCGAGCATACATAATCCAAAATCGAGAGAGAGTGATTTGTTACTCTAGTCGGTGCGTTTACGTGCATTTTTAAATTGAACGACCTGAACAAGTTCTTTAAAGTAATTACAGTAGGATGATCTCCCTTGTCATAGTCAATGTTAAAGTCACCTGTCAAAATTATATTACAATTAGAACACAACTCGGCCAACAAAGTTGCCAGCCTCTCCAAAAAATCATTCACGCTACACTGGGGCGGTCTATATAAACAAATAACATAAACGCCAATTTTTTTGCAGAAACAGATAGAAAATTCGAACTCCTTCTCCACTATCAAATCATCAAACTTAGTGATGTTTACAAAATTATACCGCTCTAAGAAGTACCTGTTTACTAGGATAAGCGTGCCTCCGTGCTGATAGCTTTTTCTATTAAAACAAGATACAACACAATAACCGAATATGTTAATGGGTTCCTGCGGCTTAAGCCAATGTTCAGTTAACAATACAATAGCAGGATAATTACAGTTTTGTATAAAAACATCAAGTTCATTTACTTTGTTTCGCAAGGATTGAATATTTAACAACATGAGCGACACATACATATAATTATTATTTAGCCTAAAAAATTGACATTTCTATCTCTTTGTTCCCCGACAAGTACATGTGTATCGAAAGGTTCATCGAAGTTGTTGCCATTTGAAGACCTGTCAGAGGAGGTAGTATTTAAGCTCAAAGAGTTATTACTGTTATAATTTCTACCAGGACTTTTATCAGAGCTTGCTCCAGTTAGATTTGGGATATTTTGCTCTCTAGTCAGAATATTACCTTGCCCGTTTTCATTGGGAGGTTTATTAATATTAAAATTTGTCAGTGAATTATTAATCTGAGATAGATCAACGTTAAATTGATCTTGTAGAGGAGATACAATGTTAACCTGCCTTAAGTTGCTAACCGAAGTGTGGTTTTTGAAATTGCACAAACATTGATACAAAATAACAGAGAGCTTGAATAGACCTCGTTGGTTTAAATATACACCATTCCCAATAAAATCCCCAGACCTGAATTTGAGATCAGTTTTTACGAAATCAATATGTGATGTAAAGAATTTAAGATTAGATACCGATCTGATAATTTTTTCATTCAAATATTTAGAAGTCCTGTTACGTTCCATTACCCCATTTATATCAACTGGTACAGTACTTATGATGAGGTTGGTGTGAAAACATTTATTAGTTAATTGCGTAATATCATCTAGGCGAATGTCAAAATTATTCACTCCGGCCAGAACCACTACATAATCCATCCCTGTATACTCCTTTATATGTAGCTCCACACCTGAGACTACTTCCTTAAATCTAGCAAATGGTTTACAAATTACCTGCAGCTTGTATATGTCCCTTAAAGTTTTTTGTAATGGATTAAAGAGTCTTTTTCCAAAGTCATCAGTCAATAGGAGCACTTGCCAACACGATTTGGATTTATAGTAGTCATTCCCTCAGACGAACAAAAGTCTTGAACTGCCCTTTCCTGTGACTGTTGATTCTGGTTAATATCCAAGGATTGTTTGTTACTATTTGTGATCTTTGATGTCGGTGCTGTTGCCACATCCTTGACTGCTATTAATGGTGTACCATTTTTTGTTTTATTGTTGTGGACATCCAATTCAATCCTTAGTTTCTGTACTTTTCACTTATTTTCTTCTTCCAGAATTCTGATAGATGTAACCATATCTCTGTTCATTTGATATAGTTCCGTTCGCTCAACTTCCAGTTTACTCACATTTGCAGTGTAAGATTGAATTACTTCATCCATAGTATTTTTCTGTTCTGTTAATTCTCTAATTTCACATTTTAGTTTTATAATTTCTTCTGTTCTTTTATTTGCATCATCAACCAACTTTTTTTCGCTTTCATATACCTCATCTTCGAAATCTTGTGTGCTTCTTCTTTGCTTATTATATAAACTCTTCAAATGCATAATTTCCTTTTGTAAAAGGGAAACTTCATCTTGCAATTTCTCAATTATTTCCCGATCTTCAGCCCCCGTGTTTTCCATCCTTTGCTCCGTGTCCGTGTTTTGCTTTTTAAGCGAGTAGTTTTCCCTCTGCAATTTTTCTATTTGCTGAACAGCCTGTTGGAGTGCATTGTTATTATTTGTACCATTTGCTTGGCATTCTTTGGAGCAGTAGATACTATGATCTCCCAATCTTAAGTGAGATTTCCAATCTCTTTCTAGGCAGCTTGGATGAAAAACTCCATAGCAATTCCGGCAACAGTAGTTGCCAAATGCTTTATTAGCGCAACACTTGAACTTAGGTTTTTCCATAGTGTTTTTAAGAAAACTAATAAACTGATCAATTTATTTTGAGTCCGGCTCTGCATATAGATTTGCACAAAAACCAAAGGCGAGATTCCAACGTGTAGACAAAAAAAAAGAAAAAAAAGAGGGCGATAAACCGTCCGAGATTGTACCTGAGCCACTGATAAGGCTATTGTTATTTGAGATAATATAAACAAATTTTATCTTCAATCTTAATATTGGGTATTTTCATACAGTGTTTTCTTGATTTTACTATGTTTTCGGAGTTTCTGTTTTACGTCACCATAACCGGCACACTTTAAAAATTAGGCTTTAAAAAAACACACACAATGATATACAACACTACTAATTGATTGTTAGATTTAGCACACATCAGTTCACTGTTTAATTTAAAACCATAATTATCTTATCATCTACAGTCTAAACAATTCTGTGCAAATTGGTGGAGGCATATTTAATTATATATCATAATTTTCCTTCAGCGTGTTTTGGCATTTTTCAGCATTGTTAATTGAGAAGAATTATTTCTAGCTCTCAATTTTTCGACAAAGTTTCCGCTTGAACGTCAAAAATTACATAAAGGCGGCTATAGTCAATGAAAATTTTGAAAAGTTTGGCGTTTGACCTATTGAGAGCAATGAGCAAAAGCACTTTTTCGAAAAACTAATTTTCTTGTGGCAAATAATTCGGTTAAATATATTTTGGGTCATTATTCAGGTAAAATTATTCCTCAAAGTTTTTCGCTTTTGAGTATAGACTCCCTCGACAAATGAACTCCCAAAATCCCTCGCCTGCGGTTCGTGATTTGATGAGGTTCATTTATCACGTGTTTACTTAATCGGAAAACTTTGCGTAACATTTTGACAACAAAAGTAACGTTCCATTATTATATAATGTTACTGACTGACTATAAGCCCCAAAATCTTGGGTATGTTTATTTAACTAATTAAAAAAAAAAAAAAAATTTGACAATCTGTTATTTTAACTTAAAACTTGGAAAGGGTAAGATTTTTTTTATGAGTGAAAAGACACTTAAACAAACATACACATTTAATCTTAGAGGTGACACTCGCCCCCGCTTAGGGCGTAAGGTTACGAAGTAGATCATATGAGAAAAAAGCACCCACCGTGAAAACTAAACCAATGGGTCCGAGCAATTTAAGAACATGGAAGTATCCTAAAAGTATTTTTTTCATATTTGTTAGGTCACCCTGTATGATGCCACTCGGAGTCGATAATAAATGTACATTGTTTTCTTTTCGCAATTTCAAATAGATACCACAATGTGCTTATCCATTGCTTTGAAATTTTTTCGTCTTTTGGAAATCTAAACATATGAACATCTTTATTTTTGCGCCTACTAAGTCCACAATTAAAATATTCACATTTATTTCCAGACATGTTTTATGACTACTACAGCGACGCCGACGCTCGGATGTGTCGATTCACCCTTCGATAGAGACTGAATAAATACGAAATAGTTGAAATTTGTTAATGAAAAGTCGGGCTGAAGCCAATAATCCTAGCGCCGCGGCCGCCCGCCGGCCGGCCCCTATGCTCGTCTGGTTTTGTCTCGTGCATTACACATGGTGAACCATGGCAACATTGCACGTTGATTTCTCGTATGGATGCAGATTTTGCAAAGCTTGCATCCATTTAGGGGGGCCCGAACGTTGCCGTGTCTTGTTCGATCTATTGCGTTAGCTATATTCATCTATGATTATACTCGTAACGTATTGGATCCGGTTCAAATTCTAAAATAAATAAAAACCAACTAAAACTTAACAGAAAGCTGATTGAATGACTAACCAAAATAAATCAAAAGTAACCAAAAGCACTAAAACGTATCGGAATAGGTTACAAAAATTAAAGTAAGTTAAAACTAACCAAAACGAGCAGAACTTTGGCGACTAACCAAAAGTAACGAAAAACACTAAATTTGATTATAATGTATCGGAGTCGGTTCAAATAACTAAAATAAATTGGATCTAACTGAGACTAACCGAAAGTTAATTAAACGGCCAACCAAAACTAACCAAAAGCGCAAAAACGGGCTAAAACAATTCGGAACTGGTTAGAAATATTATCTACAGCAACGTCATGGCTAGTTATATATTAACAGATTTTCCTATCTACAAGTGGAGGGTAATTTTTTAGGTCATCATATCTGCACCTTTTTTTATTTTTTTATAATTATGTTAATAAAATTAAAATGTTAAAAAGGCATTTCTTTAATTAAATATATTTTAAACACTCGTGTTTGTATTTTTACTTTTTTAAACTCTGCTTTTAAAAACTATTCGAATTACACAAATCACATGTTTGCGTTTTTATTCCTCATTTTCAATGTCCTCCCGGTTGAATCTTTGCGAAGGACTGTGAATTTTTCAATAAATTAAGCTGGTTTTAGACTATTGTTAAGAAGTTACGGCTGTAAGGTATAAAATTTGATTTTCGGCTTAGTTTATTATATTATATAATTCCACATTCGATTTTTGTTTCAGATGTGAACAGTGGAAGAAATCTAACGGTATGCAACTCGACTAGTTAAAAAAAAAAAAAAGAATTCGATCCGTCTCTTAATCCCCGATGCAGCTCGGTTAGTTTCACTTAGTATCAACTTATTTAAGTCATTTGAACCGGTTCCGATACGTTATAATCAATGGTAATGGATTGGGTGAGTTTTGGTTAGTCGTTCAATCAACTTTCGGTTAGTTTCACTTATTTTATTCATTTGAGCCGGTTCCGAAACGTTATAATCAATTTTAATAGATTTGGTTAGTTTGGTTAGTCGTCCAATCACTTTCTGTTAGTTTCGCTTAGTCTCAACTTATTTTACTTGTTTGAGCCGGTTCCGATACGTTATAATCAATTTTTCATACACCGTCTCGTGACGTTCAGGAAACATTTCCGTGTTGGGACGCGACCTTGAAAAATCACTCGCATGAAACCACAGAGGTATTCATTTGAACCGGCTCCGACACGTTATAATAAAATTTAATGCTTTTGATTAGTTTTGGTTAGCCGCGAAAATTCGTTTTGTTTTGTTTAGTTTTAACTTACTTTAATTTGTGTAACCTATTTTAGCACGTTTTGGTGCTTTTGGTTACTTTTAATTAGTTTTGTTAGGTCACTCAATCAACTGTCGGTTAGTTTTAGTTAGTTTTAATTTATTTTAGTCGTTTGAACCCAAAGACATCTCTTTTTTTATATGTTTTTGTTTGAACCGGTTCCGATACGTTTAACCAATTTTAATGTTTTTGGTTAGTCGCTAATATTCAATTAATTTGGTGTATTTTTAAATTACTTTAATATTTTTAATCTGTTCCGATACGTTTTAGCACTTTTTGGTGCTTTTTGTTAATTTTGGTTAGTCGTTCAATCAACTTTCGGTTAATTTCAATTAGCTTATTTTAGTCATTTGAACCGGTGCCGATGCCGGTACGTTATAACCAATTTTTACGTTTTTGGCTAATTTTGGTTAGTCGCCAAAATTCTGTTAATTTGGGTTAATTTTAACTTACTTTAATGTTTTAAACTACATATTCCGATACGCTGTAGCCCTTTTTAGTGCTTTTGGCTAGTTTTGGTTAGTCGCTCAATAAACTTTCAGTTAATTTCAGTTAGTTTTAATTTATTTTAGTCACTTGAACCGACTCCGATTTAATGTTTTCGGTTAGTTTTGGTTAGTCGCCAAAATTCGGTTCATTTAAGTTAATTTTAACTTACTTTAATATTTTTAATTTGCCCGATACGGTTTAGCCCTTTTTGGGGCTTTTGGTTAGTTGTTCAATTAACTTTCGGTTAGTTTCAGTTAGTTCCATTTTATTTTAGTAATTTGAACCGGATGCGATACGTTATAACCAATTTTAATGTATTTGGTTAGTTTTGGTTAGCTGCAAAAGTTCGGTTAATTTGAGTTAGTTTTAACTTACTTTAATTTTTTTAATCTGTTCCGTTACATTTTAGTTTTTTTTTGTGCTTTTGATTACTTTTGGTTAGTTTGGGTTAGTAGTTCATCACGCATATGACATCATGTGCAGCAAATGTAGCATGCACTTTTTGCAATATGATGCCCCATAACAGGAAAACAGAAACATTTTCAATGTTAAAAGTACTACGGCAGACGTAGCGCGATGAGAGAAATTCTCACAAATGCAGCCAATCACTGCACCGATTAATTGGCCATGTTAAAGAGGACGCCAAATAAGTCAGATAGAGTGGAGGACAGCTCCGCTCGCAAAGCCATCTCCGAAAACTGACGATTTCGCAGAAAATGTGAGAGAAATACTCGTAGCGCGATTAATGAATTGTTAAGACCTTTAAGAAGCTATAAATTTACTTTACTAGCTTAATATGTCCTTTTTTATATTTAAATTCCCACAATATTTGTCAGGTACTTTGAACCTTCTGCTTTATACATGTTTTAATAGATAAATCAAGTTACAAACTGTCAAATAAATTATTTTAATTGGTATTACCTTTATTTATAATGTTTTTGAATTTAGTATACGTTACTATTTTGTGTAACTTTATTACATAGTTTTATTCATTTGAATCACGTATGAAAAATTACCTTATTCGCTCTTTGAAATATCGTATATCAAATAATAACCGAGGAAATAATTTTGCATCAGCTAATACTTTTTGAATCTCCCCTCACAGACTGCTCGCTGCTGCAGGTAGAGTAAAAACTAATTTTTTACCGTGCTGCGGCTTTTGCGTTTGATCCAAAAACATGAAACGATTTTTGCTGAGTGAATCTACTCGATATTATTTGTACTCTGCCATCACTATATAATATATATACCAATTACCAACCTATGTCGGATGGTATCAGACGATTCATCTATGCGGACGACACGGCTGTGGCTGCTCGTGGCAAAAGCTTTGAGAAGGTGGAGGCCAAATTGTCAGAGGCTTTGGAGTAACTGTCTGCTTACTTCGACTCCAATCATCTCAGACTAAATCCTAGCAAGACGCAGGTCTGTGCTTTTCATCTCAACAACAAACAGGCAAGGAGAGAGTTGAACATTGTTTGGCGTGGAACCCAGTTGCAACATTTCCAGACACCAAAATACCTAGGCGTTACACTGGACCGTACACTAAGTTTCAAGCAGCACTGCATAAATACAAAGGCCAAAGTAAGCGCTCGAAACAACATTCTTAGGAAACTAACAAATAGATATTGGGGAGCCGATCCACAAACCTTGAGAACATCCGCCCTGGCCTTGTGAATAACAGCTTCCGAATATGCAGCTCCGGTCTGGAACGCTTCAAGACGTGCAAAACACGTTGACACGGCCGTCAATGAGACCGCAGAGATAGTGACTGGATGCCTTAAACCCACCCCTGTTCAAAAACTTTACGCTATAATTGGAATTGCCTCAACTCATATTCGACGTGAGGTTGCTGCCGACATTGAAAGGAAAAAGCAACATGACGACCCAAGACACTCTCTGCACGGCGGCGGCGACCAACCACCGAACAAACGTCTCAGGTCTAGAAAAAGTTTTCTTTTTCGAACCAAGGGAAATCGCGTTCAGAGGTGGAGGGAAGAACTCTGTCAGAACAATGCAGAAATGGTAAAAGAGGAACTTGCTTCCGTAAGCCAATGCCCTTACCCTGTGTGGAGGACTCTGAATCGAATGAGAGTTGAAGTTCCGAGATGCAAAACGAATATGGCGAGATTCCCGGACAACGAGGACATGGGATGCGACTGTGGTGCAATTCAGGATCCGAATCATCTTTTTGTCTGCCCTATGCTTGAGCAGCCCTGCAGGATGGAGGACTTGTTTCTTGGAAATGACAAGGCCATCGCGTGCGCTAATTATTGGAAAATGAGGGTCTGAACCGGACACGAAAAAGCAAAAAAAGCAAAGCATCAAATTTATTTATATAGAATACAAATCGAACACACGCATTCTGCCTCATCAGGACGGACCCCGATCTCACCCCATCCGACTCCACGCTCTGCGTTCTTGCGCCAAGATAACTAGAAAACCATAGATCCACCTGCTCAAAATTAACCGGAAAACTCGGCTACGCTAGTGAATGAGTCACTTATTTTATTCACGTCCCTTAAGTGAGTGAGAATGACATTATTGCTTTTTGAATGAATATTCCAATTGTTAATTTTTGACCACAGTTTTTTTTTTAGCCTTCCTCAGTTCGAAAGACATATAGGCTTGTTTTTCGCCCCGGATTGCGAAGGAGATAGTTCTTAATATCCAGGTAATAATTTTTGTGAGCAACATCTCGGGTTTTTTATATTTATTAAATGCCTCATTTTTTAGCTTTATAATTTCCCTAATTGTGTCCGTAATATATGGTTTATGTTTACGTTTAATTTGGACCGACGTCAAGGGCGCATGCCTGTCAAAGGACTTTGGTTGAAGGGACAGATTTTAGTGTCCAAATCCAGATGTCCCTGTTGAAGCATTTCCTCGAATCGCAATTGCTGCATTTCGTATTCAAATAGTTGTTTATTGACATGTTTGAAATCTCTATATGTGATTATCACAGCAGCAGATTTGGGTGCCTCCATCTCAAGAATGGAGTATACTAGTCTGTGGTCCGTCAGATTGAGCATATCTACATTTCCCGATTCTATAACTTTTATTTTGTTATCAATACAGATAATATCAATTAAGGTTGAACTGTTTCTGCTCACTCTGGTCGGATTAGACACTACCTGCTTTAGGTCAAACACGCGCAGCAGCAATTCGAGATAGTTGCCCTCTACAGTCCTAAGAAACAAGTCTACATTTTAATCACTCATAAGGAGTGTATGGTCATAGGATGTAGCTAGTGTAGACAAGACATTTTCCATAGAACTTAACTGTTTATAGCCAACTAATGGAGGCTTATACAAATTATCAACCAGTATTTTTTTATTCTTAAACACCACTTCAATCCATAACGATTCAACCACGTCCCCACTGTCCTGTACTGCTGGCACTTGAGCCACTGAAGTCCTCAAATTGGCAGCGACATACACGCTCAAACCTCTACCCCTAGCATTTGGTCAACATGGTAAAGCTGATATCCAGGAACATTGAGCAATGTATCCGGATACTCCAAGGACAACCATATTTCCGAGATGCCCAAAACATGATATTGCTTGTGCAGAAGTAGATCCTTCACTTCAGCAAATGAAGGGACAAGTGATAATAGAAATTATGCGCCCTAGAGTTATTCTGTAGTTGCTATTGGAACGAACATCTAAGCTTTTAACTCTTCAAGTTTGTTTATAAGTAAAACAACGATAGTCCCAAGCAGCATGGTCTGTAGTAAATTTATTGTTGGGCTTTAGGTTAGATTTTTCACAGCTGGTGCACTTTAGCAGTTTCTTGACATATTTTTACCTCGTGATTTTGTGCGCATCTTGGACAAACTACTTCATTTTCACACTTACTTGCCAGATGGTGATATCCACCGCATTTAAAACATCTTCTAATTTTCAGACCATCAAACGCCCTACAGTAGTTGTAGCGAACAAACACAAAGCCACTGTGCGTTCCTAAAATGTATTTAATACTGCTTTATTATTACGTATCATGAAATCGTTTTACTGGCCTTGATGCGAATTTTTCAATTTTCCTTTCAGCTACAGCAGTGCTTTGTATGTGGTTTTTTTGTCCACTGTCAATTCCTAAAAATGATACAGGTACCTACTCAATCAATTTAATTAGTGTACAAAGCTAGTAGAAAACAAAAGTTAAAGATATATATGAATCTAATCTGAATTTTCTTGATTTTAATTTATTTCATGCTCCCAATCAAGTACATGCAAGTAAGTGCTCTCTGTTACTGCCTTAAATCAATAAAATTTGAACAATAATTATTGCTAATGAATTGAACTATTATTGAAACGCAAAAAAAATATACGCATGTATGCAACCACCAGCAAAAAGACCAAACCAACCTAAATAAATGTAATTGAATTTATAGTATACCATAAGCATCTCAATTTTTGTTATTGATCCTCTTTATGTAATTCCTAAATAATAATAAAGGTAAATTAATACAATGAAGAAAAGTTGAAATAAGTAGTACCATAAACTTTAATAAAGATGGCTGATAGTTAATAACATTTAATAGAGTGGAGAGAAACAAAATAAGAAAAGAAGATACTCACCAAGGCCAAGTGTAGCTACTGCAGATGAAAATGCTGCTGGGATTTTAATTTTCTCCAATGTATCAACCATTTTTTCCACACTAGTGGTTACTACAAGTGGCGACGTTTCAAAATTTTTATGAAAAATTAGGGAAACCTTCTCCATTGCTACTTTAAACTTGTCTTTAATTTCATCATAATTGTTTATTTCCATGGTATTTTCGCTGATATTATTTTCAGATGGATATTCATTTTGTTCCATTACTTCAATGCTTTCGGTTTTGACTTCTGTAGTAATAGAGTCATTGTCTTTAATTAATGGCAAGAGCCATCCATCTTTGGGCGTTTGACCAGTAGCGATAAAATATAATTTCTGTCGAATCTGGTAATTATCAACTTTAACTCTATATTGATCAGTGTAATAAAGCATATTTGCCCAGTCAATGTGTGTACAGATGCTGCCTAAAAACAATTTTAAGGAATGTTTAGTTATTTATTTAAAATAACAAACCTGGAAAAAATATAATAATATCTATCTATGGGTTCAGATGGTAGAGGACTAAGCTGGATTCAGTCATATTTAAACAATATAGGATCCAGTCTGTATATTGCAATGGGGTTGTATCAGAACAGCAAGTTTTAACAGCGGGGTGCCTCAGGGTTCGGTTCTGGGACCCATTCTCTTTTTGCTTTATGTTAATGATATTGCAAGCGTTGACATAGATGGCGGTTTTACATTGTTTGCGGATGATGCTACAATTTTATGGAGCGGCACAGAAAATAAAAATTTGGCTGAAATAATCAGTCATGACATTTCCATACTGAAATTGAGGTATGATGCAAATAAACTATGTTTAAATATTTCTAAAACCAACATTATGTTTTTCAAATGCAGCTGGAGTCATGTTTTTTAGAAGGTCAATTATTAAGTGACACAATTCTTGGGTTTACAGAGAGACAACAAACTAAAAGTTGAGTTGAGTTTAGGCAACGTCGCGTTATACCCGTCGCGTCCGTCAGTTTGTTTTGTGTTTCGTCTCCGTTATAAGTTGGAAATTTTTTAGTTTTTGACACCATCTATTTAGCGAATTTTGTTTTTTTTGTGACGTTGCATGCGTACAATTATTTCCCGCCAAAAGTATACATCTGTCATTTTCCAAAGCAGGAATAAGGCGGAGTCCACTGGTAACGAATCAGAGCAACTCTTTTAAATTTCAAATTTGCGACGTTGTCGGATTGTGTGTACTGTAGAATTTTGTTGTATATTTTATTTTTAGTGTAACGTTAGATATTTAAATCGCCGACTAGTTTTTTTTAAATAAATAAAATAGTTGTTTTATAATTGTGACAATATCTTTTGGCATTGCATTTTATTAGTCTGCCTTTGAAGGAGTGCTGTGTGGTTGTGGTGTGCTGCTGAACTGAGTAGGTGGTTTCACTGCACTACTTTGTACAACTCCAAATATAACGACCACTTTAGAATGTATTAATTGTAAAATAACCCGCGTGCTCAAAGCAAGGCTAAAGAAGACGAAATATTTGGGGCAGCATCTGATTCGTGTAAGCTGGTATTTTGCAGGGACTGCTCTGATATCAGCACCACAGCTTATTCACTACCAACTAGTCATCTCTACCGAAATTGGAAAGTTGGAGTGTCGGCCACTGTGCCTACCTGGCAGTGCCCTGAGCGGTTCAGTTCCACAGTTGCGCTGGCCACGGTTGAATTTAAAATTAATTTTCCTTGGAATTTTCGCTTCAAAATCCACGACAATTTCGTCCGAAGCCACGGCTGTCGTCCTAAAGAAATCCGGAAATTTCGGGTTTTTATACAATTTTGCCATTTAAGATCGTTTTTAAACGAATTTTAGACGCTAAAGAAGCATATTTTAAATGAAACGAACTGTTAAAAGTATTATTCAGATGCCCAGGCGTTTAAAACTATATTGAGTCATGGCCCTCTTCTAAAATTTGCAAAATTTGGTTATTGGCTTTCCCAAATCAAAGGATGCCGCCGCAAGATGACTAGCTGGTAGTCAATAAGCTGTGTCAGCACAACAGAGGCACATGGGGTTGCTTTATCTCAGAGAAACCTACTGTATTTTTGCTCAGAGTGCAAGCATATGCAGAAAGACCTTTCAA
>MU184678.1:24578-77304 GCA_016904865.1 Pissodes strobi | reverse complement strand
TCAAAAATAATCTAGAAAGAAAGACGCGATAATTGAGAAATGGGAACCGAAATATAAGCAGCAGGTCCGAACTTTAAGAAGTGATATGTACCGGGTGTTTCACTATAAATGGAACCCCCCTTTAACTTTCTCAATTGACGTTTTAGAAAAAAAAACGTCAAATACAAAAATTAAAGGGTATGATGTGAAGTTTTTTGTGGCATAGCACAGTTGTATACAGGCTGTTCCACAAATGCGGGATTAAACAAAGTTTTATTTTTTTCAATGCAACACCCTATACAGTATGTCCGGCGATCGGGTAGACAAGAGGACAAATGTACCAAAAATTTTAGTTTTCGACAAAAAGTCATTCTTCATAAAAATTTATGCTTGTTAAAAAAATACGATTGTCGTAGAGAAAAAATTATTTTTTTTATACAGGGTGACCAAAAAGTTAAAATTTCAATTTTTTTTTAGGCATAAAGTACCCTTACTTCTCAGTTTTAAGCAAAATACTACATAAGAATTTTGGTTCAAATCATTCCATCTTTTCAGATGTCGATTTTCATCAACTTTGGATAAAAAGAAGGTTCTTGCTTAAAATTTGCATTTCACCAAATTTCGTTCACTGACAAGTTGTGTGCGTGACAGTGTCAAGCAAATCATCATTAAGTCGGTACCTTTTAATGGTATTTCATTTATTTATTTATTTATTTATTTATTACTACACTGCCTAACAGGAAAAGTTCCCAATTACAAAGCAGGAAAACATAAAAGCATAAAACATAAAAGAACTTAAAAATAACATAACAGTACACATTATAAAAATTCAGAGTTAACAAATAACAAGCAAAAATAAAGTAACATAGTACAAATAAATGTCATAAATAATTACATAAAACACAAGATCAAAATCATAATTGCACTATTGCACAACATAGTACAGCGTTATTAGGGAGTGGTAGTGAAAATGATGTTATGTGCTATTAGCGGAAAATGTACAGAAATGTCTGCGGATTTGTGGAATTGTGGTATTAAAGATATCAAAGTCTTTGTTATGATTATTATGAGTTCTGCACATAACATGGAGTGGTGAAAAATTTAGTTTGTTTGTTCGAGCCCTTGGCAGAGAAAAGGTCAAATTTTGTCGTGATGATAAGCGAGGGACTAGAAAACCAATTTTGTTTAACATATCAGAACAGTCGATCTGGTTATGTAGTAACTTAAACAGAAACACCTGAGAAAAATAACTTCTCCTGCGGGACAAGGACTGCATATCAAACATTTCCAGTAAAATCTCTTCCGGGTATCCCTGAGGAGGATATATGCCATGAGTTTTGAAGTATAGTAGTTTCAGGAATCTACGCTGAACTCTTTCAAGATCATCAACATGTGTATTATACTCGGGTGACCAAACTACAGAAGCATATTCTAATTTCGACCTGACAAAAGCGAAAAATAGTGTTTTAAGAGTATGGATGTTTCGAAATTCACGGCTCAACCTAGCAATAAATCCAAAGGTCTTGGTTGTTTCTGAAATTATAGATTCATAGTGTTTTGTGAATGATAACTTATTGTCAAAAGTGATGCCCAGATCACAAAAAGAATCAGGTCTATTTAAAATTGTTTGATTTATTGAGTAGTTGTACAGAAATGGATTTGTTTTTAAGGTGAACGATAACACCTCACACTTGTCGATGTTCAGAGAAAGTTTGTTTAGGGTACACCATTCGATCAAGGTATCTAAGTCTCTTTGGAGTTTTATACAGTCCTCAATCGAGTTTATGCGTAAGAGAAGTTTGAGATCATCTGCATACAGGAGTGCCATTGCTTTAAGTTTAAGACATACATCGTTTATGAAGATATCAAATAACAGTGGCCCAAGCACCGATCCTTGAGGCACTCCCGAGGATGAGGCATACTTATTGGATGTAATTCCATTCACAGAAACGTATTGAGTTCGGTTAGAGAGCCATGATTTTAAAAGTTTTAAAACACTGTCGGAAAAACCAAAAAGTTCAAGTTTAGTTATTAGAATTTGGTGATCTAATTTGTCAAACGCTTTAGATAGATCAGTGTATATGATATCTAATTGAGAAGAGCTATCTAGCGCTTCTGCAATAGTTTGGGTGGTTATCACGAGGTTAGTTGTTGTAGAGCGCCCCTTTAGAAAACCATGCTGTAGCGGGGAAATTCTATTTTTTACAAGATGGAAAATTCTTTTGTGAACAAGAATTTCAAGGCATTTTAAGAAATTGTTTACGATTGTGATGGGCCTGTAATTAGTGATATCTGTTTTGTCAGATTTTTTGTAAATCGGGCTGACCTTAGAGCATTTCCAAACACTAGGAATGGATTGAGTGGATAGACAGAGATTATAGAGATATGTGAGAGGTTTGGCGAGCACATGGGAACAATCTCTTAGTAGGAATGATGGTAAAAGGTCGGGACCACTTGTCATTTTGTTCTTTGCGGTTTTTAAGGTTTCAATGACTTCATTCTCAGAAAAAGATTGGATATCGATGATTGGATATGTAATTTTTGAATTATCTGTGGGCATGCTTGTTAAATCACATTGAGGATTAAATGACTTATGGAAAAAGTCTGCAAATGCGTTAACAATTTGAGATGTATTAGTTACTTGAGTGTCATTGTAAACCATGGTGTCTGGTATTCGCGCAAAGGATGACCGTTTTGAATTAATGTAAGCCCACAGATTACTAGGGTCCTCGTTAATTTGTTGCTCTGTATGATCGATGTATTGTTTATGTGCAGTGTTAATATCTCTTTTTATTTTGGCCCGAAGAGTTGTGAATTCATGGTATGTTACTGTATCCTTTTCCCTTTGATACCTTTTGTGAAGCTTATTTTTCAGTCGAATATTCTCTTTAATTTCATTGGTGTACCAGGGTGGATATTTGATCTTTGCTTTTGGAGTATATTTCGGTACCCAGTTGTTAATGATTGAGTAGAGGCGATCATAAAAAGCAGTGCATGCAGTATTTATGTCTGTGAGATTGAAAAGAGCCGACCAGTCAGTGTGTAATAAATCATGATATAGAGCATTGAAATTTGCTTTTTTAAAGTTATAAATTGGAATATTGTTGGCTTCACTACTGTTGTTAGCCATTTGGTTATTTCTTTTGTAGCGTATATTAATAAGCAGTGGGGGGTGATGAGGCACTTCATTACTAATTAGGTCGATCGCCCTATGAACATAGCATTGAGACCCATTGTATAAGACAAGATCCAGTAATCGATTGTTTTGATTTCTTATATTGTTGAACTGGTTGAGTTCGAAAGTATTGAATATGTTAGTGAGGGTGGTTATTTTGCTGTTAAGACATGAGTTGTCATCAAGAAAGTTCGCATATTCTGTCACATTAAAATCTCCTAGAATTAAAATATCCTTGCCATAAAGGAATTTTTGAGAGATAAAGAAATCATACACCGATTCAAGGTCCTCCGAAGAGCAGGGTGATAATGTTAACAACGGAGCAAAGAATACATCTAATACAATGTTATGCTAATGGCGATTCCACATACAGATACGTAATTGAAAAAATTTATGAACGGTTTCCAACGTACCCGTAACAAAATGATTTAAAGCACACTTCTTAAGAAATATTTTGCTGAAAACTGAAAAATAAGGTTATTTAATTCCTCTAAAAAAAAATAGAAAATTCAACTTTTTGGCCAACCTGTATAAAAAAACAACTTTTTCTCAACGACAATCATATTTTTTTTTAACAAGCAAAAGTTTTTATGAAGAATGACTTTTTATCGAGAAATGCAATTTTTGGTTACCAAGTTTGACAGCCTGTAAAATCTAAACGGCTAAAGATAGAGCAAAATTTCTTAACCTCTGGTTAAATAAAAAATTAGTGTCAAACGATAGCTTATCAAAAACCAAGATAGGAAAGTGCAAACCATTTTGCTGTATATTTAGCCGTTTAGATTTTACAGGCTGTCAAACTTGGTAAATGGTCGATTTTCAACTGTCAATATTTAAAAAACAGTAACAGATAGGTATAGGACATTATTTATGAAATATGTCTAGAATTCTCCGCAAAATCCAAATATGCAATAATATATAGGGTGTTCCATTTAAAAAAATAAAACTTTGTTTAATACCGCATTTGTGGAACACCCTGTATACAACTCTGTTTTGCCACAAGAAACTTCACATCATACCCTTTATTTTTTGTATTTGACGTTTTTTTCTAAAACGTCAATTGAGAAAGTTAAAGGGGGGTTTCATTTATAGTGAAACACCCGGTACGCTCTCCAAGGAAAACATTGATACAAGGACTCGCACATCAAAAGATTAAAACGTGGGACCCAAGATTTCGAACGTAATGTATTTGTGTAACACAGAACAGGGGTACATTGACAATATTGTTACGTTTTTCCCGTGGGTTCTGAACGAAATTACAACTTTACTATTTTAAACTAATACTCTCTCTATTCTCTACCACAGTATAAAATTAAACACACTAAACTACTCTTTTAACTTTACAACTAATAGTTCTTTACAATTCAACACTCAATGATTAACTAACTCAACACTCTCTATTTATATACAACCTACAATCTATCACGAATACTTCGGAAGAAGCGATACCACTCTATATGATTCTCGACCAAAGCATCGAGATAATTCCACAGTTCCTCAATCTTCGCGGCCGGCGATGACTCATACGTAGACACGACAAGGCGACTAGTTCTATAGGATAGCACAAAAACATTCGGGTGGTTGCTAGCCGTAACATTGCCTCCCTCTTAAACCTGATCGTCCCGATCAGATACTTCATGTCCGTGATATGCTTTCAGCCTGTCGAGGTGGACATCTTTCAGTTTGCTTTTGGGGCTACGCTGAATTCTATACACCACGTCATTAATTCTTTTGATTACCGTATAGGGTCCCTCCCATACTGGCGTTAGCTTGGGAGATCTTCCCTTTTTCCTTTGCGGATTATATAACCAGACCTTCAACCAGACTTTATCGTTCTCTGAAATCCCATAGAATTAGCTTTGAGATCATATCGTGTCTTCATTCGGTCACTGGCTTTCTCCGTGTTCTCTCTGACTAATTCATGGATGTATAGTAACTTTTCCTTAAGAGAGTCCGCGTAGTCTTGAATTTCCATATCCTGGTTGTCTGGCGTTCCGAATAATAGGTCACATGGTAAACGGAGTTCTCTTCCAAATAAAACCATGGCTGGTGTTAGTCCTGTCGTGTCATGGACTGCTGATCTATATGCCATCAAAAATAGTGGTATATGCTGGTCCCAAGCTTTCTGATGTTCATCTACGACCTTTGACAAATGTTCTTCAATGGTCTTGTTAAACCGCTCAACCATGCCGTCTGATTGTGGATGTAAGGCTGTAGTCCGTGTTTTATGGATGTTGAGTAAATCACAGACTTTCTGGAAAACCTTGGATTCGAAATTGCGTCCTTGATCTGAGTGCAGCTCTAACGGAACACCAAATCTGCTGAATAGGTTATTCACGAGGACCTCTGCTATGGTAACAGCTTCTTGATTGGGGATCGCAAATACTTCAGGCCATTTACTGAAGTAGTCAATTGCCACTAAAATGTACTTGTTACCATTATTTGTTTCTGGAAAAGGGCCAGCTACGTCAATGGCGATACGTTCAAATGGTCGACACCACGATTTCACATCCTGGCAGTAGTTGACTCAGTAAAATCTGTCGCGGATCTTGTCAATCGTTTTGTTCACTCCGAGATGAGCACCAGACGTTCCATTATGAACTTCTTCCAGGACTTCCGATATCTTCTTCCTTGGCAGCACTAACTGTGTCTTCACCACTTTTCCATCGACGCTTTCCCAGGCGCGTTTAAGAAGTTCATTTTCCACCACCAGGGAGTCCCACTGAGCCCACAGAGTTTTAAAAGCAAATCCTTTAATTGAAATCTCTCTCCAGCTTGGTCTTGGTTGATGCTCTTCTTTAGCTCTTAGCAATAGTGCTATTTCACTATCCTCAAGCTGATCCTTTTTAAGTTGCTATGTGGTCCACTGCTGATCAACTTCAAATTTTATTTGCCTAATGGGAGTAATTCCTTCTCGTTGATCTATTCTCTGGTAATACTTACAATTATCCTCGCATGGCCTTCTGGATAAAGCATCTGCATTATTATGCAATCTCCCTGCCCTGTGTTTAACCTTAAAGTTATATTGTTGTAGCTTTTCAAGCCACCTGTCTACCTGTCCTTCAGGCTGTTTCATATCCAAAAGCCATTTAAGTGTTGCATGATCAGTCCTTATCAGAAATTCTTGCCCATACAGATATTGATGGAAATGCTCAACAGACCGTACTATTGCCAAAAGCTCTTTTCGGGTTACACAGTAGTTACGTTCAGGTTTCGAAAGTGTTCGACTGTAGTATTCGATAAACCGTTCTTCTCCTGCTTGTACTTGCGATAAAACTGCTCCGATGCTGTGTTGCTGGCGTCTGTTTTCAATACAAATTTACCATTTTGTTCCCAATATTGGGAACATAGAGCCGCTTTTAATTTCCTGAACGCAGAATCACACTTATGATTCCAGTTATAATTTGCTCGTTCTTCAGTGAGCTTATGTAGAGGTGCAGCTATATTTGCAAATCCTTCGACAAATCTTCTATAATAAGTACATAATCCAAGGAAGCTCCGCAGTTCGTGCTTGTCGCCAGTCTTTGATTGCTGTTATCTTTCGTTGATCAGTTTGGATTCCCTCTGATGACACGACATGCCCGAGAAATTCCACTTTTTGTTGGAAAAGAAAACATTTCTTTGGATTCAGTAAGAGCTGAGCATTCTTGATTCTAGTAAAAACTTCATGCAGGTTTTGTAGGTGCCCTTCAA
This sequence comes from Pissodes strobi, assembly GCA_016904865.1. Lineage (NCBI taxonomy): Eukaryota > Metazoa > Arthropoda > Insecta > Coleoptera > Curculionidae > Pissodes > Pissodes strobi. The sequence continues at coordinate 70,457 of MU184678.1, read as the reverse complement.
AAGTTTTCCCCATTACCATTATATCATCAAGATAGACCAGACATGTCTTCCAAGTAAGGCCTCGTAGAACAACTTCCATAAGACGCTCAAAAGTAGCGGGGGCATTGCATAGTCCGAAGGGCATAACTTTAAATTGATATAAACCACTTCCGGTAGAGAAGGCAGTCTTTTCTTTATCCTATTCGTCAATCCCTACTTGCCAGTAGCCGCACTTTAAATAGAGTGTTGAGAACCAATGAGAACATGCTAGTGTCGTCAACGTGTCGTCGATTCTGGGAAGTGGATAGCTGTCCTTCTTGGTGACGTCATTGAGCCTTTTATAGTCCACGGATAATCTGGTAGTCCCATCCTTATTGGCGACTAAGACAACATGAGGTGACCATGGACTTGATGACTCTTCAATAATTCCGTATGTCCGAGGATGCTGCCGTATGGGGTCTCTAAAACCCAAGTCACTAATAATGCGAATACACTTACGCTGCAGTTCAAAGATTTTGTCCATATGACAAGAATGGCCCCACGATAAGATAGCATAGGATAGGTTAGAATGAAAGTAACCATGATATGCTCTCAGTACAGTTTTGTTGGGAGGCAACCTTGACAAGGTTTCTAAGGAGAAAAAAATATTGCGCCAATTTCTTGGAAAGGTGAACAACATCCCGTTTAGAATACTACCCTTCCCAGGTCAGGCCTGGATCTAGATGAACCCCGAGAAACTCAACTTCCACAACGCATTCTAACAGATGCGGATGATCCGATATTGTATTTCTCAGTGTGAAGTGCGTAGTCTGAGACTTGGAGCCATTAAGTGAAAGCCTATTGGACAGAAACCATTGTAATAAACCTGCCCCGACACGCTCATAGCATTCACATCAATAGGATGATAACTCTGATAATATGTAGTATCATCAGCAAATAGGACAATCTTTGCTAAGTCCTGAGCATGGACAAGATCATTAATATATACAAGGAACAATATGGGTCCCAAAACCAAGCCCTGAGGTACTCCAAAATGGAGGGGCAGCTTAGATGAACAATTCTGATTGAATTTAACATATTAGTTAATTAATAGAACAGCGTCACCATGAAATTTAGAAAACTTTAACTTTTCCAAGAGAATACTATGAGTTACACAGTCGAATACCTTAGTAAGATCCAAAAATGAACCATATGTATCAAGAAAGTCCTCAAACCCCTCCAAAATGTCACTGGTCAAACGGTTTATTGCCAAGCTTGTTGTTTTATTTTTTCGAAAGCCAAACTAGCCCGTGACAAATAGTTTATTAGATTCGAAATGCTCATTTATTTGATTTTTAATGACACGTTCGTATACCTTTGATAATATTGGCAAAATAGAGATCGGGCGATAATTTGAATAGTCACCTCCAGATCCTTTTCCCTTATAGAGGGGAAACACTTTTGCTACTTTAAGATTGATGGAAATGTATTGTAAGCTATGGAATCATTTATTAATTTTGTCAGGGGTACATAAATTAAGTTTATAGACTTTTAATATTTTGGTGTTAATTTCATTAGTGTCTTTACTGCTGCTATTTTTTAGTGCCGAGATGGCATTCCTAACCTCAACAAACCCCACAGACGCAAACCTGAATTGAGGCACTTCATTAGTGGGTATATTGTTTAGATATTCATTGTATGACACATCACTAAATTATTGATCACATTTTCGGCAATAGAGCAGAAAAAGGTATTGAAGTTATCAGCATGTAAATTAGTTTGTGAAGCATGATTTACTTTCTTATTTTGAATAAAGTTCCACATTTCACGCTGGGGACTGCCAGAACTTGCTATAAGATCATCATTGAATTTAATCTTTGCTGCATCAAGTTCATCGCGGTATCTTTTTTTGTAATTTGATGAAACTGCCTTTGAGAAGGCAGTGTGGTTGATTTTGTTTAAAGAAACAAGAAATTTAAGAGTTTCGCGCATATCTTTTAAGTTGCTATTAAAACAGTTTCTTTGTTTTGTTTGATGATTTTTATTAACAATTTTTGTTTTTTGAGGAAAGGAATTTTCCATTGTATTACATATAACTTCAGTAAAGATTTCAAACTTTTTCTCTATATTTATACTGTTGTCAACCAAAAACTCAATGCTCTTCAAGTGTCATAACTTTCAACATTGTGTGATTCTTTCAACTGGTATTCTGTTCTTCGAGAAGGTGATCCTCTGGGAGCTTTCCACGTTGCTTTGGCAGATACTGTCAACAATTCTTTTCCTGTCCTTCATTTAAAGCCAAGGCGCAACGACAGAAAAAAATGGCTGACAGGACGGATAAGTACTTCTGCCTCAAATCTGAGATTTTTAAACAGTCTCAGGAACGTGTATCATGACAACATGATGCTCCAGTCTTATTATTCCTTGTACGGGAAAACCTACAGGATCGTCATTCGCAATGCTAAAATACTTTATTATTCTAAACGCTTTTCTGATTCCAAAAATAAACAAAGCGAATCATGGATTATTGTCAATGAAATTACTAATAGAGCAAGCAAATCTTCACAAATAAATATTGACTCCAACTCTCTAGACGATTATTACTGCTCGATTGGCAATGGTCTAACTAAAGACTTTCATCCAGTCACAGACCCACTAATATATATGTCTGGTGTGAATGTGACTAATACACTTAATGTTTTTACTCCAACTAGCCCCCGTGAAATCAGAAAAACCATAAATTCTATGAAAAACAAAAAGACAGCGACTGACGATAGAATATCTGTCAGGGTACTGGAAAGTCTACCTAATAGTGCCATTGCTGCTCTATCACATGTTATTAATTTATCTTTCATGTATGGCTCCTTTCCATGTTGCTTTAAATTGGCTAAAGTAATTATTCTATTCAAGGGCAATGATCGGATGACTCCCTCAAATTATAGGCCGATTTCTTTGGTGTCTACTCTCTCCTGCGAAGGCCTAGTGAAGGATCGTCTCTTATCATTCCTAAATAATCATAATATTCTTACTGAAAATCAGTATGGGTTTCGATCGGATAGGAGCACATCTGATGCAATGTTCGACTTTCTGTCAGGAGTTTTCCAGGGTATAAATGGGCGAATGGCGACTGCTGCAGTGTTTTGTGACCTGTCAAAAGCCTTTCCCTTTCTGTTCGGGCTATTTTTCGGGAGCTTGGTGGAGAAGTTGCGCGTGACGTGTATTACGTCCTTGTTGAGTCAGATCTCAGATATGCTTTGCCATGTTTGGGAGGTTGCCCCCCCGATATCTGTTCCAATTTGTCTTCATTCTGCATTCTGTTCGAAATCTATGTAATCAATGTAAACTCCTTTTTATAAAGCACTTTATTCTGACCCTCCCATCTTTATTTATTCTGCAAATGGCTTGCCTAATTCATAACAATAAGTATCAATTCTCCAATCCTCAACCGTATTTAAAAAAAAATAACAATATAGATTACTTAAAATCAAAAATCATAAATAAATTTTCTTTAATGCATTTAAATGTTACATGTCTAAGAAATAAGATACTTGATATTGATTCCTTACAGCTTAATTTTCACATACTGTGTATCAGTGAACACTGGGTGTGTCAAGATGAAATTCAAGTTCTAAAACTACAAAATTACAGCCTTCTTACTAGTTTTTGCAGATGTTCTTACATACACGGTGGCATTGCAATTTTTATCAGAAATAATTTGCTGGACGAATTTGTTTCTAGAGAGGATATATGTGGGTTTACGATTGAAGGGCAATATGAGTTGTGTGCTGTCCAATCAGATGAGCTTAAATTAATTATAATTACCCTATATAGGCCACCCTCGGGAAATTTGGTTGAATTTATGAATATATTTGAAAACCTATTACAGTGTTTAGGTACTTCAAACTTTTCCATTTTTATCTGTGGAGACTTTAATATAAATTTATTATTCAATAATTGTAAATCAAAACAATTCATGGATTTAACTGAATCCTATGGGTTTTATAGAACAAATTTTCTGCCTACGCGTGGGCAGGGTTGTCTAGACAACATTCTTACTAATGTACCAAATGTAGAAGCATATCCATATGACTTTAAGTTATTGGATCACTTAACAGTAATTACTGAAATACCTCTTAATCTAGAAACAAATACTAAGATAAATAACAATTTTCAACCCTACACAAAAAAGGGTTTATCGAGATTTTTTGACTTGGTAAGTCAAATAGATTGGGATTTTGTAAATTGTGAACATATGTTAACTGAGGAAAAGGTAGAACTATTTTCATCTCTTCTTCAAAATAATATAAATGCTGCTTTTCCAGTTGTTGAAAAAATAAGTAACTTAAATTCTGGTTTAAATTTAAATTGGTACAATGATAAACTTAGAGATAAAAGAGAGCTTCTACATTTTGTTGGAGATGTTGCAGCTCAGAGGAAATGTCCTGATCTCTTAAACTTAAAAAGAAAACTTCAACAATCTTATCACGAAGATCTTAGACAGGAAAAATCAAGAGCCTACAACACATATCTCACTAAAAACAACTTTAATCCAAAGGATATGGAATGTAGTTAGAGAAAATTCAAATGTCTTGAAATGTAAACAGAAACCTCTAAATGATTTTTCTCCAAATGAGTTTAATGCATTTTTTTCTAACATTGCATCTGAAATAATAAACACATTGCCTCCTCCTCAAATGTCACCTGAAAACTACACCAATGAATTTACCTCTAGACTAACCTTTCCAGATCATGAATTTACCTTTACTGAAATAAAATATATTGAATTGCGTGATACAATAAATTCATTTAAAAATAAACACAGTAGAGATTTTTATGGAACAAATGTGCAACTTATTAAACAGGTCGTAAATGTAATCGTAAATCCGCTTGCAAAAATTTTAAATTTATGTCTACGGGATTCAGTATTCCCAAGTGCATTTAAAATTTCTAGAGTGGTACCTATCTATAAGAAGGGTTCGTATAATGACATCACAAATTATCGTCCAATATCCATAGTCCCTTTTTTCTCAAAAATATTTGAGAAGGCTTTAAAATCTAGAATTACCCAGTATTTTGAATTTAACAATCTTTTCAGCAATAAACAGTTTGGTTTCAGAAGTGAAAAGTCTACAACGATGGCTATTAACAAATTTATTGAATTGGTTAATGATGGGCTTAAGCGAGGAGAGTATACAGTTGCTACCTTTTTCGATTTGAGTAAGGCATTTGATTGTGTGTCCATTACCATTCTCGCGAAGAAGTTAAAATACTATAAATTTTTCGTTAAAAGCATTTTACTGATTAAATCTTATCTTACAGGTAGGATTCAAATAGTTGATCTAAATGGCTTATTATCTTTTTATGGCGTTCCCTGAATGTTTCTCCAGTTGTTGCCCGATCTGTATATTTTGCGAGCATCCACTCCAAGATATCATACGGTATATTGATAAGGGGACATGCTGCTGAGATGAGCAGATTTTTTTCCCTTCAACGCAAGGCAGTGAGAATACTCCAAAATTTAGATTATAGAGCTGATTGTAGAGCATCTTTTTCAAAAATAAACATCCTGACAGTGCCTTGTTTATATATTTTTGCTTGTTTGGTGCATGTAAAAACAAACATCGGCGACTACTTCAGCTTTGAAAATGTCCATTCACATTCGACCAGGAATAATCTTAATATTTATACTGATTTTCATCGAATAAACCGCATGGAAACGGGAACATCTTTCTATGGGCTCATGTTTTATAATAAGTCACCTCTGCACATAAGGTCCTTACCCGTGAAAAGCTTTGAGTTAAAAGTAAAAAAGTATCTTATTCCTAAAAGTTTTTATAGTTTTGATGAATATCTGTACAACAATTTTAATGATTGTGTAAATTAGTATCTTGGGTATACAACAGTATCTTTTGTATTTTTTTTTTCTTTTTTGACATATGTAAAACTTGTTATAGCATCAATAAAGTATTTGTATTTGTATATTGTACACGTCAAATTAACAATGTTCCCTTGCCCATTCCACATTGCACCCTTATCAGGAATTCTGAGATTTATACGGGCATCAAGATATACAATCACATTGATCTGCTGATTAGAAATATTCAAGACTTAAAAGCCTTTCGCAAAACTTTGAAATGCTCTTTATTGGAGAGAGCCTTTTATTCTATTGACGAATTTTTCCATCAAAACTAAAAAGTTCATTATATTCTATTTTTAAGTTATGACGTGTGTTTCTCAATTAATGAGATCAAATTTTATTGAGATAAATGGCCGCAATAAGCCATTACAATTTTGACTGTGCTGATGTGGGTACTGTGATAATGTATATTACAGAGGTAATATTTGCCACTTATTATGTTTTAACTCCCCACCCTTATGTTTTTCTGGTATGTCATTTTCTTTTTTTTTTTATTTTATTTCGTTTTGTTTTATATTTTGTATACATTTTATAAAGCATTGTCAATAAGATAATATGTTATGTGTAATATTTTTTGGACAATAAAGGATTTTACTACTACTGTTATAGCTTGAAGAGCCCCTCATCTGTAACTGGTCTATATGTTATTCTAGAAAAGGAATTTTTAGCAATAAATTTACCTTTAAATAGTATTCCAAAATGATCAGACTGGTAAGTCAGATCAACTGGCGTGGATGAAGTTAACGAAAAATCAATATCTGTAAAGAAATTATCACCGACCTGCAAAGGCCAAACACGACTCTATAATTTTGTATAGGTATGGTGTCTAATTCACCTGGCACCAGCCAGTGTTCATTTAAACGAAGACAGTCAGCTGAAGTCTCGCTTAGAAGTACTTCATAGTTTAAAAACTTGTTGCGAGGGCCTATTACCGAGCCTATTACTACGTCCAAGAATTTTATGATATATTTTAAATGCATACATACTCTTGCTTCTTAGTATAAACGTAGGTGCTTTTTGTTGTTGTCACGGTTGTGGAATATTAGTCTTTAAACGATGTTTCGCCGCGAACGTAGTTGGAACAACACATGCCGGCAGGAGCCCCACAATTATTGTCATATTTTCGTTGGTTAAAGTTTAAATTTATATTTAAAAGTAGCGCCCCAGTGTTGTGTATTGGTGTGTACGTAATCGTGTGTTTTTGTTCTATTGAAAAAACTTGGATTATACCAAAATTACGTCGATTTGTGGTTGGAATTATTTGGCGCCAGGACGTTGTTTACATTTTTCGGCGGCGACTGCGTTCCAGTTTTAGAATTTAAATCTATATCGCTTCAGCATTTACTTATTATTATTATTTTTTTTTTATTGTTTTAAAAGGCCTAAAATAGCAACGTCATGACGTGCTGTATGTGCTCCCATTTGTTATGCCAGTTTTTGTTGAAGAGTGTAATCAAAATTAGTGCGTAGAGCGTGAATATCGTTGCTCTTACTTCACCAGTGGCTCATCATGGATTCAACCTGCACTTCATGTGAAAAGTCTTGCGTTTTTAAGCGTCGCCCAAACGCTAAATTAGGCGAGCTCTTTGGTATTGCCTGTGACCTGTGCAAGCTATTCTTCTGCAAAGCTTGTATTAACGTGACCGCTGCCGAGATTGATGCGTTAACAATTCATAACAGATCTGTCTCTATTTACTGTAGCGGCTGTAAAGGTAAAGATTCCTTTCCTGATAGAGATTTATCTCGGCACATTGAGTCTCTCAAAACTCAATTAAACCAAAGTCAATTATATATTTACTCTCGAAGCCGACTTTGAGGAGCTTAAATCTAACTTCAAACTCGAAACTGATAGATTGGTTTCGGACGCCAGATTGAAGGACCTTCACATCAAGCGACTTCAAAGGAGAACAGAAACGATGGATGACGAAGTTTTTATATCTGAAAAGGCTAATGAGTCCACTATCCATTCGCTGAGGGATGAACTGCTGTGCCTAAAAAAGGAGTTTATAGAGCTGCAGGTGCAAAACACTGACTTGTCTGAGACAAATCTAGGCTTGATTGCTAAGATAAAGTCGCTTGAAATCGAACTTGCTGACTTAAAAGGTAGTAGAAGCTCCTTACTTAACAACATATCTGCCTTAACTGTAGAAAATGATAAGTATGTTCAAAGTATTGTTAACCTAAATAAAAAACTTAGCTTAAGGAGCTCGCGCGTCGATAAGTGCTCTCAGGTTAACCTAGTGTCTACTGCTAGTACTGCGGATAGCACCATTGCCGTGCCCTCATTGGAACCCAATAATATGAGCAGAGAACCAGCTTCTGTTGGACCAGTCTCAAACTTGCCCGTAATTGGCAACACTAATTTAAGCTCAACCCCTATCATCAGACGCACAAAGCGACTTCTCCTTCTCTGTGACCAGATGGGTAGGGGTTTGGACAACAAATTAAGAGAGAAACTTAATAATGTATACGCGGTGCAAAGCATTATCAAGCCATTTGCTTCCTTTGAGAGTATCTGGGGGAATGTGGAAATCTTGACCAGGGACCTTGGCATGGATGACTTTGTGATTCTTTATGCTGGGTATAACTTCAGTGGTGACCATTTTCCAAAACTTCAGTTCATCACTGGTAAATTGAACCTACTTGTTCATACTAACGTTATTATTTTAAGCACCCCTATTTGTTTTAGAAACCCAAGTAAATGTTATAGTTTTAATTATAAGCTGAACAACTTAGTTTTTAATTTTGAAAAGTTTTCTCCTAACAGAATGAGTTTTATTAATAGTTGTAATGTGTTAGGTAATAAGCGTTCAAATGTTGAATTGTCGGCACTGATCAGTTCAGCAATTCAGTTTCCCAGCAGCAAGAATCTTTTATATATTAAACTTGATGAAGTGGTATGTGATGATTCTCGTCAAAGCAGCCTTAATCCTACTCAAGTGGTTGCCTCAAGTGGTAATAGTTCTCTAACCTGTGATGTTCCGGTCGAAAACGATTTTAGCTTTGCCTTATCTTTGTCCTCCCCTAATGATGTACTTTCCTTCAACTCAAGTTCAACTAATGCCACGGGCCTAAATTTTCGACAGGAACTTGCAGAGATGGTTGCCACTTAAACAATGTTTTCTCGGTGTTCTATCAAAACTGCAGAGGCATAAAAACCAAATTAAATAAACTTAAATGTAATATGCTTCTTAACGATTATGAATTAATTGCATTAGCTGAGACCTGGCTGAACGAAACGATTGAGACCGCAGAGTTTGCCTTTTGCAACAGGCTCGTTTTTAGAAAAGATAGGAGTAGGTTGTTGACTGATAAATCTCAAGGAGGTGGTGTGTTGCTTGCGATTAGGGATTGTTTTATTGCCACTGAACTGAAGATTTTTGATGCTGATCAGGAAGCGCTGTGTATTAGAATAGCATTTGGCGCGTCTACTTATTTGTATGTCGTTGTAATTTACTTTGTCCCTAATAGTACTAGTGATGTGTATGAAAGGTTTTTTGAGAAAATCGAGGCTAATCTAGTAGGTAAGAAGAACTCAGAGTTTACTATTATTGGCGACTTTAACATTCCTTCCTATGTTAATCCTATGTCCTGTAACGATTGCTTAAACTCTCTTCATTCATTTGTTTCTTTTAACAGTTTATTTCAAGCGAATTTTGTCAAAAACTTTAATAATGTACTTCTTGACCTCGTTATCTCATCCTTTGACGGCGTTCAGGTGGATGGAGTAGAGGATTCCCTGGTTCCTATTGACAGGCACCATCCATGTTTAAGTGTTTGCTTTAAGCCTAAAGAACGCCCAAGATTTTGCAAGGTTGAGCCAAGTACTAAATTTAATTTTAAAAAAGCTAATTTCTAATTATTGTGTAATCTGTTTACCTCACAGAATTGGGATCTCCTCCATTCTTGTTCGGATGTGAATATAGCTATGGACGTCTTTTATTCTACTTGTACAGACATTTTTGATAAATCCGTTCCTAAGACCACCCAAATAAATAAAAGATATCCAGTGTGGTTTACCAAAGAAATTATTAATCTTATCAAGCTTAAATATAAATTTTTCCTTAAAACTAAGAAATCCCGGTTGAACTATTGGAAGTGCAGGTACCGTTCCATTAGAGCTGCTGTAAAGATTAAAATTAAGGCTGCCTATGCTGACTATTTGAGGGATATGGAATCTGGTTTGAGGGGGAATCCCAAAATGTTTTGGTCTTTTGTGAGGTCTTTACGTGATTCTGCTGACATTCTAGAGGAAATGACTTTTGAGGACAGAATCTGCTCAGGTTCTCAACAGGTTGCAGATGGGTTTGCCAATTTTTTCAAGTCAATGTATATAAACGACAACGATTTAGACTGTCCACCCACGGAGCCCATGTATTTTTTCTGTAGCCAACTGATTTCTGAGGATGAAATCTTAAAGGCCGTCAGCAGGATTTAAGCGAACAAAGCAATTGGCCCAGATGGCATTCCAGCGTATATCTTAAAAGGTTGTCGTGATTATTTATTGCCACCATTAAAACATCTTTTTAACCTAATCCTCAAAACCGCAACTTATCCAGATAGATGGAAAGTTAGCAAAATTCTTCCTATACACAAGTCCGGCTCTAGGCATGAAATAAAAAATTATCGACCGATTAGTATTATGAGCTCCATTTCTAAGGTCTTTGAGTTGATTATTTTTGAGCGATTATATCATGAAATTTCGGGCCGCATTACTTCATGTCAACTCGGGTTTTTACCAAGAAAATCCACTATCACAAATCTCACCTCCTTTTGCCAGTATGTCCACGAAGCTATCAATAAAAGATCTCAGGTTGATGTTATATATACAGACATGGAGAAGGCTTTTGATAGGGTGAGACATTGTATGATTCTAAAATCTTTGTCAGATTTAGATGTACCTACATACATTATTAGATTGATTCAGGCATACCTAAGTCATAGATTTCAATATGTGGAAATTAAGGGATCTAGGTCATATATTTTTAAGAGCACCTCTGGGGTTCCTCAGGGTTCCAACCTTGGACCCCTTTTATTTTTGGCAGCCATTAATGGCATAATTCGTAAAATTAAGAAGGCAAAGGGTCTTATACTTGCTGATGATTTCAAGTGTTTTTTAGAGATAGATTCCGTTGAAGATTGTCACATCTTACAAAATGATTTTTGTGAGGTTGCGAACTGGTGTGATATTCACAGTTTTAAGTTAAATGTCAGTAAGTGTGCTTGTATGTCGTTTACACTTAATAATAACCCTATTGTTTTTGATTATCTTTTAAATAATGAGCAACTGCAAAGAGTAACCCAACAAAAGGATTTAGGAGTTATTTTTGACACCAATCTTTCATTTTCTTTCCACATCTTGTCGAAGGTTGAGAGTGCTCAGAAGATTTCTGGATTTGTTGCCAGATCCACCAAGGAGCTTAGCATTGAGGTCAGTTTGCATCTTTTTGATTGCTTGGTGTTGCCAATCTTGGAATATGCCTCCGTCATTTGGTCCCCTCAATATAATGTTTGGATACCACTGATTGAGGGCGTGCAAAGGAGGTTTTTAAAGTGCATGTACTACAGGAAATTTGGTGTTTATCCCCAGAGAGGTTGCGACAATGAACACTTATTGGCGGTGTTTGATAGACTTTCTCTGGGTAAGAGGAGAATTAAAATATTCTTGTGTACTGGTTTTAAAATGTTGAAGAACAAAATTGATTGCCCTGATATTCTTCAAGAATTTCCTTTTGCAATTAACAGATTAAATTCCCGCAACTCAAGAATGTTTTATTTGGCATATCCACGTACTAATCTTTACAAAAATTGGCCAATATATAAACTCTGCTATTATTTTAACTTGTATGCCTCTGATATAGACATTGACTTGACTAGTTTTAATGAATTTAAGAAAATTATTATAAAAAAACTAAAATCGACATAGTTACCAGGTAATCTTTTAATATGTTTTATAGGTCTCGTATATGCGTTCTGAGTGTTTATATATCTTATAATCAATTTTGAAATTTTAATGTTTTTTTAAACTGGCATGTAGTCATAGATTGTCTTGCTTTGTCTAGTTTTTAATTTATACTTTAAGGTTTATTGTCTTTTTGGCTTAGTATACTTTATTCATTGTAGATCTCTTTAGTTTTAAGTTGGTATCTGTAATTGGCTCTTGTAGCTGTTGATACTTGTGACAAATAAATAAATAAATAAATAAATAAATAAATGTTTGTGTTTTAACAGTTTTAATATTCGACTATAGGATTTACTACTTTTATGACTAGATGTATCTTCTTTTAAAATGCCCTTTTTTAATCTCTATTCATTTGATTTTGATATTTTACTTTATTTTATTTACTTATATTTTTACTACTTAAGTGTTTTGTTAAGAGTTTAATTATTATTATGCTTACTATTTTCTTTGATTTTACTTTATTTGCTTTGTTTACAACACATGCTGTTGATAACAATAAGGCATATTTTGATTTGTTTTACCTGTTGTTCCTTTAATACATGAACACATTAAAATCTCCATATTCACAACAAACATTAAATTTTGGTTGCTTTCACTTGGAACTGCAATTATATTTTCATCAAGTTCGATAATCTGTTGAAGAATTTCTGTAGAAGGCATTTTAATTTGCTTATACAGAGGGTTTTCCCTTAAGCTCATACTTGCAGCATCTAAAAGTTTCCTTTCATTATATTCTTCAAACATTGTTATCATAAAGTCAACCATCTGAACTACATTAAATGCTTTTATTCTTGAAAAAATTTTGTCTCTTATTTCACGTATTGTAGCTTCTGCATGGTCATTTGTATGATTGGTATTTATTAACCAACCATTTCTGTAAGCTTTCACCCAGGATTCCTTTTTTGGCCACCAATAATTATTCAAATAATTAAGATAGTTGGGATATATTTTTGCATTTTCCACAGCCAATTCATATTTTTGAAACATTTCTTCAATGCTGTTGGAGTACAAAATGTTTCTAAAATCTTTATAGATTTTGGTTTGTTGCTCTCTTGGAATACCATTTTTTGATTTAGATAACCAGCTGCATACTGCATGCAGCACATGAAATATACACAACAGGCATTTCACTTGTGGCCACATTTCATGAACTGCCTCTTGTTCGGCCAAGGAATCGTCAGTCATAAAGACTTTTGGCCCTTCTTTATGTCCTCCAAAAATATTTTCCCCTAAGAGATCCCTTAAAATTTGGAATCCTGATTTGATGCCCTCTACAGATTCCGAAGTAGTTATCATTAGCCCTAATGGCAAAGCTCCACATTCGCTGTCAGTTAACAGTACAAATGTACGACTTCCATCTCTCTCAACTGTACCAGATGAGTCCATGAACACAATGTTTGATGTATTTCCAATGTATTTATGTACTCTGTTCATAATTGGAGTGCAAATGCTAAAAAATATTCACAAAATAATGTTATTTCGTTATTTGCTTATTTTTTTCTAAATTCAATTAGAATGGATTGTCTATAGTGTATGTAGTGAATGTAAACAATAAAGAGAGTGTGAAAAGTATGATTTGTATTTGACACTCACAGTGCCAGCGAGAAACCCGATATGAACATTGGCAACACACTACTCGTGCTCTGTTCATTGTATTAACATTCACTTTATCTTGGTTCTAAATACACTTTCAATTATAATACCTTATAATAATTTCAATTTTTTGTGGTAACAAGTGTACTTTTAGACTTACCCAATAACATAATCAGCATTTTCTGGCCCAATATTAACCATTTTGGCACAAGTATCTCCATGTTTGTTATTGTAAAGCATAAGTTTATTTTGCAAATATATTTTTGCTTCCACATTAGGTTCTGTAGGTCCATATTGCTGCTTAAATTCCTTCATGTACAAATCGTAACAGTATTTGTAACTCGGGCATTGATTACGGTCTGCTAGAGCTGTAATGTAATCATCACTGCCAAGTTGAATGTGGCATCTAATCATTTCCAAAGCTGTTCCAGGGGTGTGTCCATTTTGATAAAGGCTAATTAACTTTTCTCTTGCAGAAGCTGAAACCTTACGAAACTTTAAGGAGTCAGCAGTACCAGTACTATGGTTATGGGTTGCAATTAAAGTAATTTCACAGGGCATTTTCTTTATCAGATCAAAATGTTCTTGTTTACCACGGTATTTTTTTTTAGGAATAACATGTATCTTAACATACAATCTTGATGGACAGTTGGTGTTTCTGGTTTTTTTCTTTAACGAAGGACTATATGTTTCTTTACATGTTGTAAAATGGTGACATGTAAGCCTTTGTTTTAATTTTACTTTTAGCCCGTCGTCAATATCTGTACTTTTAATAACATAAGAAGACCCCGTAAGATCTTCAAACTCTACTAACCAGATTTTAAATTCTTCTTTATTTGTTATATTAACAAAAAAATGAACTTGTACTTTTGAAATATTATCTTCCTCTATAATTTTTTTTTCAATAATTTTTGTTTGCCAATTTCCAGTTGGTAGGATGACCTAAAAAATTATAAAAATTTTGTGACGAATAATTAGAAACTATAAGGAACAATGTCTGCTAAAATTTTTCAGATAACTTTATTGTAGTTAATTTAACAAGATTTGCACAAAATTATGTAAGGTCTCATTCTTCTTAACAGAACAATCAATTAATTTTGTATAGGTAACAAAAGGGAATTAAATTTTAACATGTTGAGTACAGGAGTGAAGAAAAAAATTCATATCGGGAGGATGGGAAATTTGTTGACACTCATATTACTCAGATAAAGCCCAATTTATATTTTATATGTTTTAACTAAATTTTTAAGTTTTTGTAAATTATATAATTTTTTTTCGTGGCTAAACGTTAATGCCTCGCCGTCTATATGCACTAAATTAGGATGGATGGACGGTGAGGCACTGATGTAATGCCACATTTTTGGCGCATTTAGACCTGTCAATTTAAATTCATTCGGGCCAATGCATTTGTGCTGCAGCGGCAGTTGCTGTGTTGTTGCAGCACAGAGCAAAACACCCAGAACAAAATGGCACTGCATTTCGTGCAAAAAAAATTACTGCGTTCATTGCTTTTTTACAGAACATCTAGCAGAAAAATTGGTAACAGTTTACTATCCAAACGCACACCCATTTTTGAACTTTTTGGGGCAATTGTCATTTTAGGCGGTTAAAAATAATGAATTTAAAAAGAATCCAGTGGCGGAGGTTGCAACTTTTAAGTCTTGGTAAAAATATTATATGTCAAAGTGAAAGAGTGGATACTAAACAATTACCCCATGGCTGTTAATTTACTATCCGAACGCACACCCATCTTTGAACCTTTTGGGGCAATTGAAATCTTAGGTGGTTAAAAATAATGAATTTAAAAAGAATCCAGTGGCGGAGGTTGCAAATTTTAAGTGTTGGTAAAAATATTAGATGTCAAAGTGAAAGAACGGATACTAAACAATTACCCCTTGGCTGTTAATTTACTATCCGAACGCACACCCATTTTTCAACCTTTTGGGGCAATTGAGATTTTAGGTGGTTAAAAATAATGAATTTAAAAAGAATCCAGTGGCGGAGGTTGCAAATTTTAAGTGTTGGTAAAAATATTAGACGTCAAAGTGAAAGAGCAGATACTAATCAATTACCTCATGGCTGCTACTTTATTATCAGACTGCACGCTCATTTTTAAGCTCATACTGGCTTAAACGAACCGAAACTAACCCAGACTAACCAAATTAATTTGCTGCAGCCCTGCGCGAAGGTTTGCGCTTGATTTCTCCGCGCAATTCTTCACACCAGCTCATACTGGCTTAAACGAACCGGAAATAACCGAAACTAACCAAATGGCTCCAGCCTTGCACGAAAGAAAAGTTTGCGCTTCGCGCAAACCTTTCTCCACGCACTTCTTCACACCAGCTCATACTGGCTTAAATGAACCGAAACTAACCCAAACTAACCAAATTAATTGGCCTTAGCCTTGCGCGAAAATAGGCTTACACTTTGCGCAAGCCTTTCTCCGTGCAACTCAGAATTTCTATTCAAAAAGAAAAATAATGCTGATGTTAGAACTCATGTTTTTTTCAAAAAAGTGTCACTATTATATTCACCATCTTAAATCGTTATTGTTTCAAATGCTTCGTTTTTAGTTTGTAATTATTGTACTTTTGAATTCGTATAATATATTTAATATTTGTACCAATACTAGAAATTTCTTACCTCCGCCATTATATGATACTATGTTAAGAGCTTAAAACAATTATTATCCCAAAACGTTAACAAATACACGCGCAGATGATTAATAAAGTAGCCTGAGATAAATAATTGTTTAGTATCATCCGCTCTTTCACTTTGATAACCAACTGACTGCTCAACAAACTGCCGTCCTTGGGACTGCCCGCCTCTCTCTGCAGCTGGCTGGCCAGTTTCCTTAAGAACCGATCCCTACATGTTGCAGTCGATGGACACATCTCGGACACATTCACCATCAACGCGGGCGTGCCTCAGGGCGCAATACTTTCACCAACTCTGTTCCTCATCTATATTAATGACCTGCTGATCGAAAAGAATAATCCTGTTTACAGTTTTGCAGATGACAGTACCCTTGTCTCCCACTTTAGATCAGAAAAACCCTTACCAGCGACTGAGACTCATCACCGCAGACAGGAGCAGATTACAGCAATTAATCAAGACCTGGAGAAAGTTCAAACTTGGGGCGACCGAAATTTGGTCCAGTTCAATGCAGCAAAAACCCAAGCAGCAACGTTTACTAAGAGGGCCAATACAGCGGGCCCTGACATCATTATGGCAGGATCGACCATTCCTTCATCCTCGTCAATCGGGCTGCTGGGTGTCTCGGTCAACAGTAATATGTCATGGCATGACCATGTTGCTAACATCGCAAAATCAGCCTCCCAGAAGCTTGGTGCGCTATTTCGTAACAAAAAACTCTATACACCGCAGCAGTTGCTCTTGCTGTACAAAGCGCAAATAAGACCGTGCTTAGAATATTGCTCACATATCTGGGGTGCCGCACCAAAGCATACCCTAAAGCTGCTGGATTCGATTCAGAAGAGGGCTGTGCGTCTCGTCGGCGATCCGGAGTTGACCCGGAATCTGGATAGTCTGGAACATCGCAGACATGTGGCCGAGATGTCTCTGTTTTACAGATACTTTCACGGCAGATGTTCCCAGGATTTGGCCCACATAATCCCGCCCCTGGCAACTCCTGTCAGGCAGTCCCGACAGACAGCAGGAGCGCACCAGTTCGTCGTACAACTAGAAATACCTAGAACATCGCTTTACCAGAACTCCTTTGTCTGGCGCACTGCATCACTGTGGAACTCACTTCCAGGACATCTGTTTCCCACTAATTACAACCTACAAATATTCAAGAACCGTGTCAATCAACATCTTCGCACACACACCGCTCGTCGAGCGCCATAGGATCTACCTTTAGTGTGTGTGCCACTGCCATAAAAAAAAAAAAAAATATATATATTTTCACCAAAACTTAAAATTTGCAACCTCCGCCACTGAATTATTTTTAAATTGATTATTTTCAAGCAACTAAAATGACTATTGTCCCAAAAATTTCAAAAATTGGCGTTTGTTCAGATAGTAAACTAGCAGTCATAATAATAATAATAATAATAATAAAGCCTTTATTCCAAACAGGTATAAAACCCAATTACATGGAATTCAATACATCGTGAATATAAAAATTAAATAAAGTGAGTTGTGAATCACAAGATACAATACAATAGTAATACAATATTAGCATGATAGTAACATGCATAACTGGAAGATACCACACAAATAATGTAACAGTACAACTCAGATGTGGGAGTTAATCAGTTCATTAAGAACAAGACCAACATGCGAGCTGTTAATATCACAGGATTTAGAGATTTCATTAAAAAGTCATGTGGTAATTGTTTAGTAACCACTCTTTCACCTTAACGTCTAATATTTTTACTAAAACTTCATTACTTTTAATCACCTAAAATGACTATTGCCCCAGAAATTTCAAAAATGGGAGTGCGTTCGGATAGTAAATAATTACCGAAAAATTACGGTTAATTGGTTATGTTTGTATGTTAAATTAAACTTTATTTAGATTAGTTTTTATACCATGTTTCGTTTGTAAAAAGTCGTTTGGCTTTACATTTTGCTTGATAATATTTTTTAAACTAAAATAAAATAAACTACTAATATAACAGGCTTTGTCTTTTATTTTCAAGTCTGGCTAAACTTTTCTATTACTATAGACGGCTAAGAGCGAGCTCCTATGCTTGTAGCATTATAGCGAGGCGTACCGTGAAACCACGTCGTCCTAGCTAATTTTCAGACTGTAACATTACATTGATGCCTCGCCGTCTCAAAAAGGACAAGCAGTGAGGCATCCGTTAAATGCCACACCGTACTCAACGTATTAAAATATACAATTTAAAACAAATCTATCAAACTGATGTGTACTTACTTCATTTTTGTTATAGCCTGATCCTGATGGCCCTGACATATATTCCATTATAGTTTTTGTAAGCCAAAAACCACACAACAAAAAACACTAAAAAGAGATCTTGAGTCAGAGACTTGACTTTTATTAGTTTTATTCACGATTTTGTGGTTTTATTACTTTTATCAACTTGAGTGAGATGAGCGAAAACTGTAAACAAAATAGATTAGGTTAGTCTAGTCTAGTCTATTTTCAATTATGGCCTTTTTCGTAAGAAAATTCAGCCAGTAAAGATCTCTATCCGGCTTAGTTAGAGCTGGGGCGACCCATCCCAGATAAGTTACACCTGATGGATAGAGATACTATTTCTAGGGCTCCCTGTATGTCGAGTATGTACTCCAGGGGGCTCAGATCGTTGCATGCACGGCTTGTTTTAAGGTTCGAACACCACCGGCTGGACATTCACACACATTTAGATCTTGTACATGCTCGGTTAGAGTCTTATGCAAAGGGGCTTCACTCAATGCAGATATAACCAGTTGCTGTCAGAGACACTTCCCATCTCCACAGGGCCCACAGCCCCAATCTCCTTCAGATCACGTAATCACGTGCGAAAATCTGGAAGAATCTTCGTAGGAATCGACCCTACATTAAGTGACCCACCCTAAACACTGTCCCAACCGGCCGCGACTTCCCTTTCGAACCAACGGGGCCCCAAACGCTTCCAGCCGCGAATCACGTGCACTTCCCGTGCGAAGTCAGGTTAGAAAACCCAGGCTCCCTACCCACGTCCGAACACCGCCAACTCCAAAGCGGAAGCCGATTAGGTTAGAAAATCAGTTTCCGGCTGGCAAATCCGCAACAGTGTCGCCAACTCTTTGCCAATCGTCCTACTAAATCAAATCACAAAAACGGGGGATATTTTGTGAATTATACCGAAAATTCGAAAATCTAACCACAGGTACTTTTCACGCATGGCCTTCCGCTCGCTTCGGGGCGAAACTAAACAAAACTAACTGAAATTAACCGAAATTCACAACAAGAAAAAACGACGAAAACATGTATGGCCCCGATGGCAACTGAACGCGGGCACGGCCACCTATACGACAAGGTGGCCGTGACGCGGGCCGCTCGTATTGCAAACACAGAAACTCAAATCTCACCACTAGATCATTACTACCAACTATAAAAAAAAAAAAAATTAAGAGATGTTTAATGCTCGTGGAGCTATGACGAGTTCCACCGAGATTAGTATTAGTGCAAACTTACCGAATTCGACCAGTTATCCACCGCGAAAATAATTACCCGGCAGGTCGGAACGCAAGGCCCTGTAGCAAGCTGTAAAGTGAGCGCGCAATTTGCCAGCTGCTCAATTTACCGGAGAAAGGTTGATTGGGCGCCACCGAGTTCGTTAGGCTCGTTTCATACTTATGAGGTTTTACGAGGCGCGGCTCGAATGCGGCACCCGCCTCGCAAACCCCAGTCCCGTTCACACCTAGAGGTTTACATTCGGTAAAGTGGTAGAATAGGTGTAGTCTTTCATAAATGGATAGAAGACGTGCGATTGCAATGCTAGTCCTTTATAGACGGATAAAAAAAAGACGTAGAATTGATTGGTTGATTAAAAACCTCTTTCCACGCTTGGAAAGTTTTATTTCTGTCTTATCCCATAAAACTGGTCTCTCCTGGACCAGCATAATCAAACAATCAATATCTACATCAATGCAACTCATTTCGACGAAATTTATTAATAATTATACACGGTTTATCCCAAAACAAATGAGGGAGGATGCAAAAATAACGAAAGTAAATCTCGAAAGTGTGAACGGCTAAATAAGCTTGTTAACCAATTGACCCGCGTTGGAGCCTCGTTGAAACCTGTTCGCGCCGACGCGGCTCGGGGGATAAGCGGTGGGCACTCGGCGTCTCTTCGGTTATCACGCGGGAGAGGTTTCGCGAGGATTCTCCATTCCCACATGTCAGGCGGCCGCCTCACATAAACCGAATTTGAACCGCGCCTCGTACCACCTCATAATTGTGAAACGAGCCTTACGGACCAAACTGGAGATCCCCGCGTTATTCGTGGAACCTGCTGCAAGACCTCCGCCCCCCCCTCCCCCCCAAAGTAAACCTTGCCGGTAAGAATCGCCAAGAAAAAGAATGTCCACCAAATCACTAGTAAAGCTGTAAAGTGTCGATAAGTAGATTGTTGAGCCAAATAAAAACGCCGCAGATACAATACTATCTCTTTATTTGCAAAAGATCTGAATAGGCGATAAGAATTGCCAAAAATAGCGATAAATACATATAAATATATTGAAGATTAGTGATGCCAAAATATTATATGCGATACCGACGATTGTAGGTAGTTGGTAGTTTAAACATAAAACAAAACTAGACTATCTAATAACAATGAAATTATAACAATAAAAATATAAGCTTTGTCAGTGGTTGACCGAAACTCTATGTAGTTAAGTGATGTCAGAAATAAAGATGAAATAGGCACCACTTAAGTGCCTAGAGCCCCAAAGGGAAATAGGGCAAAATTAAAAAAGTATAGAACCTGAGTTTGGTCTACCGCGCGGGATCGTGATGACGTAAACCGCAGAGATAAGATGGGCGCAAGTACTACAAAGGTAAAGGTGCTAACTTTAAAACTAAAAATATTATACACTTAGCTTTTACGGAAGTTTCACCGTCAGGTGAACACGAGAACACGGACGGCTTGTTCCGGAACCAAACTGGGTGGACGACCCTCCGACGTCCAACACGTCTAGCTGGTCCAATGGACTGTCCGATTACTCCAGGTAAGTGGTCTACAAAGTTCCGCTAAGCCAAAACTACAGCAATTCAGCCAGGTGGGTGGACCATCAAGTTCCCGTCTGGTGGAAGGACTACGAAATTCCCGCCTGGCGGAAGGACCCTAGGAATGGAACCATTCCCTAGTAACGAGTCACAATGATATGTGAATCGATTGCTATTATATACTATCCTTTCAAAAGAAAAGCAGTTTCAAATTTCAGATTTAAGAGACAGGGTATTTCCCCTTTTTATTTTAAATCAAATTTAAAATGAACCAAAAGTTAAAAACCAAAGGATAAATGAGAAAAGAGCACCACCGTAATAATATATTAGAGCAATCGAAATATTAAAACGATAACTTAATCTTAGTTATGCAAAAAACTAAAAAAAAAAGGTTCAGTTCGCCCAAGGGAAGCCGACATCATCAGTTAAAAATAATATTACAGCCTTTTAGAAAGATGAAATAAGCAGTCCAAGAATTTGGACCGAGTTTGGCACAGCAAAATGAACGTACATAATCGTTGAAAGCAGTAAATAACAGCAATAGAGCAAAATAAAAGATAAATGAATGTAATTAAATAGATTGTTCCTAGTCTGATACAAATAAAATTCATACCATATTGATAAAAGAATTCTAGTATGATCTAAATAATGAACAAAAAGCACTAAAATAAAGTTTAAGGAAAAATCATACCAAACAAATTTGACAAATAAATGGTCTGAGTGACCCTCCAATATTAGTATCAAATAAAAAGCATAACCCTTCCTGAATTTTAATAATTCAAGAGAAAAGTTCAGGTACGAACCAAAAGCACTAAAATATACTTAAATAAAACCATCGTACTAGACGAATTTGGCAAATAAATGGTCCGAACAACTTTCCAATATTAATATCAAAAAGATAGCGTGCCTCTACCTTAATTTTAATAAATCGAGAATTAAATTCAATACGGTAAATAACAATCAACAAAAATATGCGAAAATATGTAATCTGCATTAAATAACGCGATATGATGGCTTCCCTTCGCAGCGGAAACTAATAATAAACAAAACTGCATAACCTAACCATTAACAACCAAATTTCCCGGTTTAGTGTCTAATTAATAGTTCAAATAAACTACCCACACGAATCACGAGAAGTTAATTGCAAGATTAATTATTAAAATTAAAGGAAAAAACAATAATTCCCCATTGCATCAATTCTAACTTCGGTAATAAAATAAATTCCATGAAATTACATGAAGCGGTTTTTTTGCATTAGTTCCAACCTATGGCTGTAAACAATAGATGCCTGTGATAAAGCAGCATAATAATCCACAGTTAAATTTTACCCTCGCGGCGAAACCGCTACGGAAAGGTCAAATAGAATAAACTCCTAAATTAACGAAAATTTACATTACATTTCGTCGGAAATAAAATAAAATGATTAATTTGGCTACTCGCAAAACCCCGTGAAAAATTAATATTATCTATTTCATTCAAATACAAAAGCTTCAATTAACCTAATTAACTTGACATCATCCCGATCAATTAAGCTAATAAATCGAGACCGAAATGAAAGATAACGATTAACTAAATCAAGCGCGAAGCACCGCGAGTAAATACAAATGATTAAGCCATCCGAATACAAAACCTATAAGCCTTAATTACTCTCTAATCAATTTGACGTCACGCCGATCAATCAAGCCATTGAATCGAGTCCGATATGAATGAAAACGGATATTTTTGATGATTATTAAATAATAAACTAGGTCATCCGAATAATAAAAAGAAACCCTCAACCTTAATTAAGCTCTAATTGGGATGACGTCACGCCGATCAATTAAGCTTATTAAATCGGGTCCGAAATTAATGAAAACCGAAATAGTACAAGCATGCGAATACTAAAGGCACGAGAACGCAAAACATCTGCAATTAATAAAGGAACTTACCTCTTAAAATGAGGGCACACTACGCGACAAAAAGCTAAGTACCACGATGGCGGCCGAAACTAGACAAAGCCAATTCCAAAAACATCGTCCAACTAGTTATTCCTACATCTACGGCACTAAAACTAACGAGAACGAATCGAAATGACCGATGCGGAAATTTCTACGTTGTTGGTCGACAAAATCCAGCTAAGGTATCTGGGATTACACCAGATTTTTAAATGAATCGACCGAACAACCAAAAAGCTTGGCTAGCAAAGGCCCCGTATCAGGCGGAGAACGAAGGGGTCGTCTCGCGCAAGAAAAATGAGAACGACGCGCAGAATTCTCACATCATGCAACCAGCAAAACATGAAACGACAGAGAGTATGACGAAAGCGCCAGATAGATAAGAGGTTATATTAAATCGCGGATGTAAATGTCGAACTGAAACTGAAACGTAAGCCCGAAATAATACCAGAGGCTTACTAGAAATTCACTTCTACTTAGCGACCAAAACGGTATGTCACAAATTGACTGGACCGTAGATAAAGTGAAAGTTACGTTAATCCACCAATCAGAAGCGACTAATATAGCATAGCCACAGAAGAAAAAGCAATCAGAATCCCATTTCTAATATTTTTCGTCAGTACGCGCACCCTCGGCGAGCATCGCAAATCAGCCATTATTCGTGGGGAATCAGTGTCGCCCGACCATCGCTTTAAGATTATTACTACATTTGACCAGTGCCTGTGTGCTGTGTGTTTTATATTGTGACATTACGTTCTGCTAGGTGCTAGTTTTTTGTTTTTATTTGGTTTTGTGTGTTTGTGTTAAAAGTATTTTGAGAATATTTGGACGAAAAGAATAACAGAAGGGGAAACATGTTTGCTGTGTACCGAACTGTGGACATAAATCTTATAACTGCAGCCTCCCTTTTTTGAAGTGAAATTTTTTTAGCGTGGATAAAGTCAGAAAAAATTAAGCGCTTATCAAAGTTGAAATGGTTAACAAAGTGAAACGCCCCTTTAATTAAGCATGTTTCAGTATAGCTAGGGAGCTGACATTTGCAGCATAACCGGGGTAAAATGAGGATGCTGGACAAAAACTGGACCCCGTACATCCCCCCACTCCTCAGGAGAGGGAGAGAAGAAAAACTATATTTAATTTCGGGAGAACGGGAAGAGCTACGGGGTTGAAATTTTTATGGTAGGTGCGCCTCATGAAGGGCTACCTTTGACCATATGTGAGAGACCGAGGCTCTAATTTAAAAGGGGATTTTGAAAAAAAAACGTTTTTTGCCGCTATCTCTGCAACGGAGCCTCGGATCGAAAATCTGACAAGCACGGGGTCATCAGTGGGGTGTGGGAACTATACCCCTTCCCACCTCCCCGGATACACAAATGAAAAAAATTGATAGAACGTAAAAAATTGCTCGGATTATAAAACGAAATAAGAAGAAAAAATAATAAAGGAGTTAGAGAAACGCAGCGAAAAAAAAGACGAAGGAGTTCAGCTACGAGGTCGGGAATGGCAAAAATGGAAATAAAAATTGCTTTATGAAAAAAATATTTTTTTTCAAAAAATGGGAAGAAGTTAAAAAAAAAAATGTTCGGAGAGAATAAAATTATTATAAAACCAAATAAGAAAAAAAAACAATAAAAAAAAGGAAAATTTGTTCGGAAAGTTAATAAAAGTATTATAAAACGAAATAAAGAAAATAAATAATAATAAAAAAAAGTTGGAAAAACGCGATTTTCGGCGAAAAAAAGTTGAAAAAAAGAAATAAAAAATTTAAAAAGTGGTCTTGTAAAATATGAAATAATATACATTTTAAAAAATTGGAGACCTGTCAGAGTTTCACATTTCAAGAAATATTTTTATTTTTTGATGAAAAATTCGTATGACAGAAAAAAACATGAAACCTTTGTATTTCCCACTTTTTGATATCTTTTGAAATAAATTCTCTAGATGGGCGCCGATATATGCGGGAAAACCTTGTATATACATACAATATATTATATTATATGTTACCTTTAATATTCGAAATACGTTATTATGCATAAAACTAATCATTTTAGGAATTATGGATCTTTTAAAGTGATATAATATGCATGGACCTCCGCTCCGCCCTTTGAATTCAACTAGAGAAACTAACCCAATATGACCCAGTTGGATCCAAACAGTTATAATTTTTATAACTTTTTGCATCTAATATGCTTGGTTAATATCGGAAGATAAGAGTTTTGGCAATTATCCATAATTCCTAATTTGCTTAATTTTTATGCATAATAACGGATTTTGGATATTAGCAGTAACGTATCTATAAATATTATATACAAACTCCCATACTATTTACATAGTATCTGACAAATACATGATAAATAATACAAAATAATGCGAATGCCCACTTGGAAAAAGCGTAATACGGACCTGGAATTTCCCTTTTAATAATGACCGACGCTAAAGGAATTTGTCTGAAAGACATCAAAGGCGGCATTTCAGAGAGAATATTCTGATTGTTTTATCTTCTGTGACATAGCGCCGTATGACTGTAAAGGATCTTAAAACGCGAATCATGAATACTATCTACCATTAATTAATAAAATATCGTGTGTTTATTGAAAAATATATTGAAAATGTTGCTTTTCGCTATATGATGTTGAAGGTATTTTAATTATTTCTCTCTAAAAATTAATGTAATAGTAAAATTATTTTTAGAATTTTGAAAGTATATATAGTATATAGTACAGGCTCGCAGGCTAAATTTGTAAGTTATGTCAATATAAGGTGTAAACAAACCGACATGTACCGACACAAATAGCAGATCCATAAAGTTCGATCGCGGTACATGTATCGGTAGATTCAATAGAATTACAGAACGCGGTTGGTTAGTGGAATGAATGGCACGCGGAGCTTTGACAAGGGAAGGGAGTGGACGGGTAAAACCGGCAGCTGCTCTGTTACCGGTTGGCTCCACGATTTGACAAGCGTCATACATTTTCGTGGCTAAATTATATATATGTTATTTTATTCTCATAATATTAGAAATATTGCTGGCTCAAATCACAAAATGCAATGATTGAAATATAACAAATAAATATACTTCCTTAAAACATCAAAACAATGTACGCAACTGCGCGACAGGCCATTTTCAAGGGGAATTATGTAATTCTTATTAGCAATCATAACTGAAAAATGTTAACGAAGCTAGTATAAAATTACAAAGAAAGGCAGCCTGAAGTATACTCGTAATCATATTTTGAAATAATCTATATCTCAGCTCACACAAAGAAAATAAATAATACATATTAGCGTCAGCAAGAACTAGGTGTAAACTATATTTACCTGTGAAAGTAATTCCAGGCTCCTTTCGGTCATTGCGACTTTTACAACCATAAGCACAAGAACACACCATATTGTTATGGACAAATTGAAGTATTTTGAGAGTTTGTCACAACAAAAATCACCAAAATACACGGAGGTGCCGCTTTGAATGTCTGGCTCCTATTAATGGCGTCCGTTCGATTTTAGTGGTTAGATGCTGGACCTCTGATACGGCGGGGTTCAATTGATTTTTTAGATTATGTTTATAAAAAGTATTTTTTCTTCACTTTGAGCATGCCTTGGGTTAGGCATTGAATCGAACCCGGGCCGCTCTATTGCAGATTCAGCATCCAATCACTGAGCTACGAACCAGTTGACAGGAACTCTCTGGACCCTAAAGATATGTTGTTTGTTAACAATGTAATGCGCGCGCAACTCTGCAGCCCTCTGATGTGGTACGGGCAATGTCTTGGTAAACATAGCCTAATCGGCATCATCGACATGAAAATCTAATGCCACATTACGCCGCGTGTCGCCTGAATATCGGCAACCATTTTTGGTTGCCTATATTCTGGCGTTGGAAAGCACGTTTTACGAGGAAGTGCTGAAGTAGACTGCGCATGGTTATGATGTCACATCCGCTTTCAGACTTCCGTCTATTTTCCCGAGATATACCCCCATACCGCCGCGTAAGATTTTACATCAAAAAATAAAAAAAAACACCGTATCACGGACTAGAATCGAACCTGGGTCGCCGCATCACAAGCGAAGGATCTGCCCACTACGCCAAGAAACCCCTTGAAAACAATTTGCTGGGCCGTCTAGACAGCGGGAAATATCCGCCTGACGAGTTCTGGGCATTATAAACACATATCTGACAAATAGATGTCTTTATGGTCCAGGGAGTTGCGTTCAGCGAGCCTCGTGGTGCAAGTATATAGTGCGTCTTTGATACGGCGGCTCGGGTCTGATTCCAGTGGCAGGACATTTGTTTTTTTAAAGGTTATGTTTGTATAAAGTTTTTTCTTCATTTTGGGCATGCTTTGTCGGTTTTGTTCGACGCACCCCCGTAGCGAGCGCAGGGTATTGCGTGAAGTGACAAAAATACAAATGTAAACATTGGAGAGTCAGGACTCGTCAGGCGAGAGCACTCGGGCGGATATTTCCAGAAGAAGGTCTCCGTCTAGACATGGGTAAAATAACGCAACGTCGCAAACAGCTAATCATAAAGCACAACTACGCATGAATGCGAATAGTTATATCGTAGAGGCTAGATGCAAGTGAGATCTCCAGTAGCCTCTTCCGACAGTGATATGTTTTGACCTTTTCTGTTCGGTTCCACGACGCGACCCGACGTTGGCCGAATCGACAGAATTACCCATGGTTTTGCGGTACACTGGATTGCAACCGTCTGATAGGTCAGTGGTTCGATCCTCGTCAGTGGCAAGCTATGTTTTTAATTCTTTTTTAGGTTATGTTTGTAAAGTTTTTTTTTTTTTGGGCATGCCTTGGGTTAGTTCCTGTTCCTTGAGCTCCCGTAGCGAGCGAAGCGAGCGGAGGGCCATGCGAAATAACTTAATTATTGCCGACATTCGGTCAGTCGCCGAAGGTCACCAGAAAACTAAACAGACCGCTGTCTGAAGACGCTGGTAGATCTCCTGGCAACCATAGATAAAAGATAATAGGTTTGTTCTAGCATGAAATCTCGGACGGTTTGAAGCCTCCGGAGTTTGCGCATAGCAATAAAAGCGACGCTTATATCGCTATGCGCAAACTCCGGATGGCTTCAAACCGTCCGAAATGTCCTGCTAGAACAAATCTATTATATTAAAACATAACACTGATAGTTATGACACAAGAATAATAAATAACCAGAATCCAAACTCTCAACTGTCATCGTGTATATTGTCTAAAAGCGCTTGGTGACCTTCAGTCCACGTCACAGCCAGAATTTCATGAGCGTGCTTACTGCATTTTGACTGATTTAATATTATCCATCTTATTAAGAAAATAGTAGCTGAACCACGGCACATATGTGCCGTGGCTGAACCATTGTTTATACAGTGCTGAACTTTAGTTGAGAATAAGTGAAACTAACCGAAATTTGATTGGACGACTAACCCAAACTAGCCAAGTATATTAAAATTGATTATAACGTATCGCAACTGGCTCAAATAAGTAAAATAAGTTAAGACTAAGTGAAACTAACCGAAAGATGATTGGACGACTAACCCGAACTAACCAAATCTATTAAAATTGATTATAACATATCGTAACTCGCTCAAATAAGTAAAATGAGTTGAGACTAAGTGCAACTAACCGAAAGTTGATTGGACGACTACCTAACCCGAACTAACCAAATCTATTAAAATTGATTATAGCGTATCGTAACCGGCTCAAATAAGTAAAATGACTTGAGACTAAGTGAAACTAACCGAAAGTTGATTGGACGATTAACCCGAGGATTAACCCGAACTAACCAAAATTATTAAAATTGATTATAACGTTTCGGAACCGGCTTAAATAAGTAAAATAAGTTGGGACTAAGTGAAACTAACCGAAAGTGAATTGGACGACTAACCCGAACTAACCAAATCTATTAAAATTGATTATAACGTATCGGAACCGGTTCAAATGACTAAAATAAGTTGAAACTAAGTGAAACTAACCGAAAGTTGATTAGACGACTAACCAAAATTAACCAAATCTTTTAAAATTGATTATAATGTATCGGAACCGGCTCATATAAATAAAATAAGTTGAGACTCGATAAAGAAGTATTCACTTCTATCACGTGTACTGTGATACTCGTAACTTTTTTATTTGTAAAAATGAATGCCTATCTTTTTATGTACTCTATTAATAGATTGTTTTGCATGTTAATGATATATCTGTTATAACCAGTTCAAATGACTAAAATAAGTTAAGCCGTTAAGCCTAAGTGAAACTGACTGAAAGTTGCTTCAACGACTAACCAAAAGTAACCAAATCTATTAAAATTTCTCATAATGTATCGGAACCGGTTCAAATGACTAAAATACGTTGAGGCTATGTCAACCTAACCGAAAGTTGCTTCAACGACTAACCAAAACTATTAAAATTAATTATAATGTATCGGAACCGGCTCAAATAAGTAAAATAAGTTAAAACTAAGTAAAACCAACCGAAAGTTGATAGGACGACTAACCAAAACTCACCAAATCTATTAAAATTGATTAATATATGATTCTCTCACACTCTTTCTCTTTTATAACATCGATAAAGAAGTATTCACTTCTATCACGTGTAATGTGCTACTCGCGACTTTTTTTGCCAATCTCGACGAATTATGGGGATCCTAGAGTCCAAAAAACATTGAATTCTGAAAAAAAAACAAAATTGTCTCAGTGTGTGTGTCTCTGTCCGTCACACGACTTTTCTCCAAAACCGTTAGGTCGATTTCTACCAAAATGGTTATTTAGGAGTGTCGGGACAATATCTCCAGACGTTTTATAAATATCTTCTTTAACCTTACAATTAAGGATAGCTTATATAAGGAAGAATATAAAAAAATTGGTTTTCACAAAAACGACCTTAACGATTTTCATTAGATTTTCTATATGTTTACAATTTAGTAGGCAAATAATACGTACTACCCCGTTTTTCTGTGAAAAATCGGTGCAGTTCCTTTACTCTTGAGAAAAATTAACAAAATCGATTTTCTCGGAAACAGCTCCAACGATTTTCTTCAAAGTCTGTACTTATTTACCAATTAGTAGGGCAAATAATATGCACTTCTTTGTTTTCCTAGGGAAAATAAGATAAAGCCACTTTACTAGTAAAAATATTGACCTTCCAATTTTTCCCAGTTCTGTGGCGTTCCAATAAGCGAGAAATTAGTACCGTTTATTTAAGAATTTTTCCAAACCATCAGTGTTTTTCAAATTCACAGATTCCGATTCTGTATCTCGGATTCGCGTATCTCGCATACAGAATCCTCGTGTGAAAGATCTCTTATTGTCGCCTCTCCTTTTAAGCTTTTTTCCTCTCAGGTTTAACCGCGTATTTCCAACGGCTATTTTATTTACTACAGCTGATAGTCTGAGAACGAGGGATCTATACCATGCATTTTAAGGAACCTCTATCATAAAACTCGCAAAGAACCACCTAAAAAAATCGATTTTTATGTAAATCAACCCAGCGGTTTCGATTTCAGAGTTCGCCAGACAATTCGGAATTGCGAAACTGGTGAAAATCGGCAATTTCCGAAAAATCTAAAATTTTATGTAATTTCTTTTATTTTTGCCTTTCACCCTATATCTCCCTTACTTTAAGTCCGATTGAATTGAAATTTTTAGGAGAGCCAATTTGGACATTTGTTATCATGACTGACAGGAGAGAAATGCAGAAAACGTACGTGACACTAGCTTTATTTTTTTAAAAGTTGTTGACACGAAATTTGTTAAAAATGCAGCAACAAATACTCGATCTCGAAAACTTTTTTTGGTTTTGGAGATAAATATATATATAGTAAGCGACAAACCGACAGAACTGAAGAAACTTTTTTATTTTGGTGTTTTTTTGATAAGTGGTTTGGGTTACAGCAACGGTGCCACAATATCGAAAAAAACTATGCCGACCGCGGTCGCTTACGCACTGCACAAGCACCAGTAACGCCATGCGTAGCTTGAGAGCGCCAAGATCTGTATTGTACTAATAATAACCTATTTAATAATCGTAACGTTCATTTCGAAGTTTATTCCGTAAATTTTAATTTTGAGAAATGAGAAAAATATAAACAATAAAGTATTAAATTTTGATAAAGGCGATTTTTTTTGTGATTTAAATAGATTCGATTTAAAATATGGTTCACTTTGTTATTTATGCCCAGTGTTTTTCAACATATTCATTTTATTTCTACATTTAACTTCGACTCGTATAGTTAAGCAACAATAGTTAAGAGATAGTTAACACATTTGTAAAAAGGGATGATGATACTTTACATTTTACTTATCTGCTACTATTGAGCTCCACATTTCCCTTGGCATAAACAACTAATGTTGCAAGGCACATTCGCTTTAAAACATTTTCATTTATTTGTATAAGTAAATAACTTGCACCTGCAGTTGGCTGTAATTCCCAAAAAGCTTGGCTTTGCTTCTTTTAGTATCTTTGGTACGAGAGCATTGTTTTCGATGTAGCAGCCAAAATCTGTAGGTTTTGGAACTTGAGATTGAATTTTACTAGCGCTTTTATAGATTGCGCATTGCAAAAACGCTTTGATGGAGGCAACTCTCTAAAATGAAATACCAACGATTACAGTTAATAATGCACCTCAGTGATAAAGAGGTTTCAAATTTAACATAATTAGGTACTTTTAAAAAATAAAATGACGCAGACAAACATAGAAATTAATGTTACTCACCTAATGTCAGTTTTACAATTTGGAAATATATGCTCTCGTAATTCGTCCATATTTCCCATAAAATTTGCCGTACAAATTTAAAAAAAATGCTCTGCAACTTGTCCATAGAGTAGTCATAGGCGATTCGACTCATTTTAGTGATTCGTACCATTCGAATCAAATGTACAAATGATTCATACCAAAGATTCGTATCTTTTTTTTCTATCTTGTATAATACTTGCGTAACCTTACCGCTCCGTGCTGATGCTGACTGTTCCGTATTGGTATTGGATATACCATTAAACAATGGTTATACATATACATACCTACTATTTAATTTGTATTTTAGCATTTTCGGAGTCATTTTCTATCTAAGATATATGTTCAGTTTAATATTATAAACGCGAAACTATTTTAAAACGTTTTCAATGTATATATTTAATAATTCTGAATTCTGTTTACCTATATAATAAATTAATGTTTTTTCATCTGATCTAAGTAACTGAAAAACCCTCTAGATTTAGTGCTAATAAGGTATCTCAACTTGTAATTCTAAACTTCAATTTAATAAAAATAGATTAAAAAATATGAGTTAACTACTTGTTTCACTTTTTCTTAATAAGGATACACTTTAATTTAATGTTTATTTTGTTAAAAGAAACTTTCCTTCTTGTGTTTTATATTACCTATATATTTTATACCTATTACAATATAATTTTTTGTATCTATTTCTTTCAGATATTATTTTTTTAATTAATATACCCTATTAGTTATGTTACTGTCAATCCTGTTATTTCTTATGGATAAAATAAAAGAAAAATACCTGGTACTAGTTCTTATTATATTTCAATTAAAACAAATAAATACTCTACATTATGCTTAGCAAATATTACGACCGATATCTATAACGTACTTGCTCAATGTTTCTGTCTCTCTTTGGACTCGCCTTTACCGAAAAAAGAGCGAGAGCGACAGAGATAATAATACTAGGAGTGCTCCGACCGTCAAATCAAACGCATCCATACTAGCATTAAAAAATATTTCGTTCAGGAGACCGGTCGGATCGGTTATTTTGTTCAGGTCTTATCGCTGTTTCTCTCGCTTTTTTTTTTCGCAAAGAGAGACAGAAACATAAAACCAACGCTCAACGGATACGGCACGGTACAGTACAAGCCAACTTAGCTAACCGTCGCGACGACGCGGCCGTCGAAGTATTTTATTGCAGCATCGTTTTCTTGAAAACTAAAGTAGTTATCAAAAAATCACCGAAATAAAAAAGTTTTTTCGGTTCTTTGGCTACAACTTTGTCGCTTACTATATACATCTATCTCTAAAAGCAAAAAAGTTTTCTCGATCGAGTATTTGTTGCTGCATTTTTAAGAAATTTCGTGCCACCAACTTTAAAAAAAAAATAAAACTGGTGACACGTACTTTTTTTTGCCTTTGTCTCATGTCACTCATGATAACAAATGTCCAAATTGAGTCTCCTAAAAATTTTAATTCAATCAGACTTAAAGTAAGGGAGATATAAGGTGATAAGCAAAAATTAAAAATATCACATAAAATTTGAGATTTTTCAGAAATTGCCAATTTTGACCAGTTTCGCAATTCTGGATTGCCTGGCGAACTCCAAAATCGGATGCGCCAGGTCCATTTACATAAAAATCGATTTTTTAGGTGGTTTTTCGCGAGTGTAATAGAGGGTGCATCTTAGACATGCATCGCTTGTTATCCGACTATGAGCGCCGACACTGGCGAATTTCGGCGGAATTTCGGCGGATCGACATTTATGTCTGGCGACGATCCCATAACTCTCAGCAGTCAGCTGTTTTCATGTACTTCGTGATGTAACAAATCGTTTGTATGCCTCTGATGGTCTAGAGGTTTGCATGGTTAGCCTTCACTTCGGCAACGCGAGTTCAAACCCCATCGGTTTCTTTTTATTTTTTTTAAGGTTAGAATTCTAAACAGTTTTTTTCTTGATTTTGAGTATGTCTTGGGTTAGTTTGGGTTAGCACCTGGTTAGTTTCTTTTTCTTGAGCCCCCGTAGCGAGCGGAGCGAGCGAAGGGCCTGCGAAAAGTGAATTTAGGCATGCTGCTGAGAGTTATGGGATAGTCTCCAGACGTAAGTCGGATCGACCAGTGCAAGGTCACGGCAGCCAATGCGTAGCAACGAGGGAAGATTGGCTTCTGGTTATTTATTATTCTTGTGGTTATGACTGGTTATCACTACAGTGACTTTTCTTGTATAAAGTCACTGTAGTTAACATAGACAAGGGAAATGTCATACGCCACCATGCTATATTAGTCGCTTCTGATGGGTGGATTAACGTCACTTTATCTATGGTCGTTTCAACTCATCTATGGTCGAGTCAGTTTATTCTATCGGGTCTAAATGGTCTAGTGGTCAGATTCTGCGATTGGAACGAGGACGTTCCGCGTTCAACTCCCGTCGGGGCCAACACATGTTTTCTTTATTTTTTTGAAGTAAATTTGGGTTAGTTTAGGTTAGTAGTAGTAGTAGTAAACTCTCTATTTGGTCTTTTTCGTGAGAAAATTCAGCCAGAAAAGACCTCTATCCGGCTTAATTAGAGCTGGGGCGACCCATCCCAGATAAGTTACACCTGATGGATAGAGATACTATTTTTAGAGCCTGCAGTATGTCGAGTATAGTTTCAGTTAGTTTTGTCTCGTTGCACCTCGGAGCGAGCGGAAGACTATGCGTTAAGAGTTAACTGTACTCTAAGGTGACGTTAATCCCACCAATCAGAAGCGGATAGTATAGCATAGTGGCGTAGGACTGTAAAGGATCGTATTACTGCGTTTAATATCCTTTACAGGCGTAGCCGACCATATCAAAATCGGCCTCTCCTATTGGTCGATCCGCATGGCCCTCCGCTCGCTACGGGGGCTCAAGAAAAGGAAACTAACCAGGTGCTAACCCAATCTAACCCAAGACATACCCAAAATCAAGAAAAAACCTGTTTAGAACCATAATCTTTTAAAAAAAAATAAAAAAAGGCAACGGGGTTCGAACCCGTGCCGTCCAGGTGAGACCCAACTACCTAAACCTCTCAGCCACAAGAGTTCTTGCGAGAAATCGATTGTATCACGATGACATATTGTAATACGAGATGGATCGACCATAGGAGAGGCCAATTTTGATATAGTCGGCACCGATATGGATCGGTGATAGTCGGCTACGCCTGTAAAGGATCTTTAAATGCCACTCATATACACTACAACTAGCGCCACCCAGTGTAGGTGACGTTGCTACAACACTTGCCTTTTGTTGTTGTCTCTGGCTTCTTGACATTTGTTGACAGTGACAGCTCTTGTTCAAATTGTTTTGTAATTTTCGAAATTCGGAATCACAAATAAGGAATAGAGTGAACAAATATTTATATCTGAAGAATGCGATAATTTCTGTGTAAAAATTAAAGCTAAGGTACCGCCAGAAACGACTGCAGTTCAGTAAACTCGCATCGTCTCATACAAATTCATCAGTTTCCATTCGAAACCTTAGTAAGCCGCAGATGTCTAAAAAAACTAGTTTTTGATATACCTAATTTTTATTTTTAGGAGAGAATGTCTGGAATGTAAACTGTTTCTCTGCAAGTTTGAAAATCTGTATAGTAGGGCAAGAACATGGTACAATATCCCACAGCGTTATCACACATTTTCTTGGCTGGAATAGCACTTTACTGTTTGAAAGCTGTGAATAATTTCGGACTTCCACTCTCCAAAGTATCCTTTGGACTTATTGCTTTTCATTCATTGCTAGGCATATGGAGATGGGGTATGTATTGCCAATACTAATCAGTTTTCAAATGTTAGAGGTCCACGAGTAATTTTCTGATGGGAATACATTTTAATTCCTGTATTTAATGCTTATTTGCAATCCAGGTACACCCGTACACCAGTGATGGACCTTTAACAAGAGAAAAAAGTTTCAACTCAAGTTCAGCAGTGGTGCATTTTGAAAAATAGTGTGTGGTGAGTCAAGTTAAGCAGACACATCACTTGATAATTAAGTTTTTCTGTGTTGTACATTTTTAATGTTTAAATGACCTAAGTAGTAGGTATCTATTTAGTTTTTTTAGACATACATTGTTTCTCAGTGATAATGGACTTTTGAGGCTTCACAACTTATAGAAACAGGCATATATTTATATGTGATAAAGCTCCCGTAAATAAACAAAGGCCAGACCTGATAAACAATATTAACCAATATAAGCCAGATTTTAAGGCAGTAATTTGAACCTTCATTCAGATGTAGACAATGACATAATAAAGTCAAATTTGGTTGAACTAAAACAAGGAAACCTATTACAAAGGATCCATCACTAGTGAATCTTTAACTACTATTTATAAAACTAGGTTATTTTGTCTCCTAGAATCCAACAAAATTTATTACTTTTTGAATAAATTTGGCTCGCTTGACTTATTTTTATGAATCTTTGCCAAAAGCATACCTCATGTCTGTTTTTGAAAAATGCTTGTGAAATATCATATTACCTTAATTCTATTATCTCCAAAATTGGAAGTTGTATATCGCTAGGAGAAAGTGTAGATAACTTAAAACTTTTCATGTATTTTCATTACAATTAATTAAATATAGAATAGTAGCCCTAGTCACACTATTAATAATTTAGTAAATAGTGTAAGTAAATATCTCTAGATATACTGTTGATTATAACAAAGATTTAGGCATGCTCGATGACTAATGCGCTAGATTAAACTATATTTTGTGAAACATTCTAATTGAAATTAAAGCCTCATTTTATGTGAGAAACTATCCAAACTATCACAAACTAAAAGTTTTATGGTTATATTTATAATATTGCTATGGACATAATTTAACTGTGGTAATGGCATATTTTCACTATCGCTGTGGAGAAAGAATCACCTTAATTAATGAAAACACTACAGCAATACGTAATGATAGTGAATTTGATCATGGATTAGTAATTTCAGCCGAACCTCTGATGAGTGATGTTCTTTTTGAGGTTATAATAGATAGGAAAGTTAATTCTTGGTCAGGAAGCCTAGAAATTGGAGTTGTAGATGTTGATCCCCTCCATTTTGACTTTCCTCCATGTGCATCAAAAATTCAGTCTGGGTCATGGATTATGTCTGGAACTTCTATTTTCAAAAATGGAAACTGTTTAATAGAAGGATATGGCATTGACTTAGACAAATTAAATCAATTTGATAAAATTGGTTTAATAAAAACGGCAGAAGGAGATTTAATATTCTATATTAATGGTGAGTCTCAGGGTGTAGCAGCAGAAGGTCTTCCCAGTGTGGTATATGCTATAGTTGATCTTTATGGAAAATGTGTACAAGTCAGCATTACGAGCCCTATTTTCCGAGAACACAACAATGATGACTGTCTTAGCGGCAGTTCAGTTTTGGCTATAGAAAATGATATTTTAAATGTTACTCTAGGAGGAGACCTAAGTGAACTTAGCTTGAGTAGTAGTAACAGTCTTGATATACGGATGGATATGAATGTCAGTGTTAATATACCAGATGATAGCACCAGACTTGATAAAATGCGTTTTCATGATCGTTGTGGCTCTTTATTAAAACTGTCAAATGGTAGCAGAACAGCAGAAAGACGAAGACCGCTGGATGAATTTAATAATGGCGTTGTTATGACCCATAGGCCATTGAGAGATTCAGAATTATTTGAAATAAGGATCGATCGTCTGGTTGATAAGTGGAGTGGTAGTATAGAGATGGGGATAACTACTCATAATCCAAACACTCTAGTTTTTCCTGCCACAATGACAAATATGCGTAGTGGGACCATTATGATGTCTGGATGTGGCATACTGACGAATGGCAAAGGGACGAGACGTGAATATGGAGATTTTAATTTGGATGAATTAAGTGAGGGCGACCGGGTTGGTATGATGCGTAAGCCAAATGGTAACTTGCATTATTTTATAAATGGACTGGATCAAGGAGTTGCCGCACAACGAGTCCCATCTACAGTTTGGGGTGTTATTGATTTGTATGGAATGACGATAAAGGTATCAATCGTTGAGAGAGACGAGCGAGAAGAACAAAATCTCATGACAAGAAAAAACACTCGAGATCAGCATAGCATTGCTCCAGAGCCACAACCGCTTTCTGATTATTATGACAGACTTACCTTTCATGCAAACTGTGGTACTCATGCAGAAGTCATCAATAATGGACGTACAGCTCACCGTCCTAACGCTTCTGATGATTTTAATAATGGAGTGGTACTTACCTCTCGGTCGCTAAAAACGGGCGAGTTTTTTGAAATTAAATTGGATAAGGTTGTCACAAAATGGGCTGGTTCTATTGAGATGGGTGTAACAACTCACAGCCCGGTTGAACTGGAGTTCCCTTTTACGATGACTAATGTGAGATCCGGAACTTGGATGATGACAGGAAGTGGAATAATGCACAATGGCACTATAATCCAAGAACAATATGGCGTAAATTTAGATAGACTACAAGTAGGTGATACAGTAGGATTAATAAGAAAAGAAAATGGTCAATTGCATTTTTTTGTCAATGGAGTAGATCAGGGATGTGCTGCAAGTAATGTTCCGGAGAAATTGTACGGCGTTATAGACTTATATGGTCAGTGCGTTGCAGTGTCGCTTATTGATATGTATGATTATGCATCCCCTGACACTAATAATTCAAGTATATCCAATGGAACCCTCTATAGCGACTTAAGATTCCATCATGTTCATGGTAAAAATGCCAGAATTGTAAATAACGGTTTGACAGCCCTGAGACCTCGACCTTTGGCAGAATTTAACGATGCTATCGTCTTTTCTAATAGGCCATTAAAAGATGGAGAGATATTTGAAATCGTATTAGACAGTATTGTGGATAGATGGTCAGGCAGCATAGAATTGGGCGTAACTGCTGTTAGGCCTGATGATATTGAATTGCCAAGTACCGCAACGGATCTCAGCAAGGATACTTGGATGCTAAGTGGTGCATCAGTTATGATCAATGGAAAAACTACTAAAAACAACTATCCTTGTGATTTAGACACATTAGGAGCTGGGGTTAGGTTAGGACTTATGAGGACTGCTGACAAGTCTCTAGAATTTTTTAAAGATGGAGTTTCTCAGGGGCCGGCTTGCGTTATACCACATGGAAATATTTACGCTGTAGTTGATCTGTATGGACAGTGTGCACGAGTAAGCATTCCCTGTGCCACGCCAATTGCTCCTTTAGCATCAGTTGGGCTAAATACATGCCCAAGATCTGATACTTCAGCATCGTTACAAGCAACAAGCGTTTTGCATCTTAATGGAGACCTTGATTTACACCGCTTTTCTGAATATCATGGAAAAGGAGTTCTTCTAAGTGAAAATGGCAGGGTAGTGTGTCGGTCGAAGGAATACAACAGCAGTGTTGTTTATAGCAGTACTCCATTGACAAAGGACGAAATATTTGAAGT
This sequence comes from Pissodes strobi, assembly GCA_016904865.1. Taxonomy (NCBI): domain Eukaryota; kingdom Metazoa; phylum Arthropoda; class Insecta; order Coleoptera; family Curculionidae; genus Pissodes; species Pissodes strobi. The sequence continues at coordinate 31,264 of MU184678.1, read as the reverse complement.
ATCTATTATGGATCTTTGGAAGCATATGGCGGGAACATTGTCAGTAGGAATAACGGAGACCGCACCTTGTTCAGGAAGTAACAATATGCCAATTGATTGTTGTTACTTAACGGGTAACGAGCTACGCCACAAGAACCAACTACTGCAAATATTTACTCCAAGTTTAAATTGGTTAAACGTGGGCGATAGAATTGGAATCCTTCAAACCCAAGATTCAATTTTAAAGATTTTTGTTAATGGGGAAGAGCTTCCAATCCAGTTCCCATCAATAGTTGACCGTGTTTGGGCAGTTTTTGATTTGAAAGGTCAGTGTTGCGAGCTTTCGGTTACCAGCCACAAGGTACCTCCACCATCTCCTATGAATAGTGCACGACTCCAAGATAGTTTGGAAATTGTCTTGGATCAAGAGCAAGCGCCAATGGAATTAGATCAATGCAATGCGCTTACTTCGAGTGGGGTTTCAGCAGTAGGTCCTCGTCATCAGTATGAATTCCACGAAAACCATGGACGCAACATCGAGTTGCAGTCAGACAAAACTATTGCTAGACGAGTAGCGTCATACAACCAGGGGGTAGTGGCAGTTACTCCAGCATTAGAACCTAATAAGGCAGTTCAGGTTCGAATTGAACAATTGGATACTCGCTGGCAGTCATCTATCATAGTTGGAGTTGTTGCTGGTCCACTTGAAAGGCTAAGTTTCCCAGTGAATGCTCTAGCATTGAAAGGATCTAGTTGTGTGATCGCATATGATTGGATTTCAGTAAATGGCTTGAAGGGTCGTTCAAACTATGGTCAGGTTTTAAATACTCTTGTAGAAGGAGATTCCATAGGTGTAATGGTTACCGATACAAAATTCTTTAAATTAATCGTCAATGGTGTTGAAGAACAAAGCTTTCCATGGTCTTGCCCGCTTGAGCAACCTATATACGCTGTATTTGATTTATATGGTCAGTGTCAAAAAGTTAAAATTTTAAATGAAGAAATTAAACCTAGCGAAATCACTTCGACGGAATGCGAAAAGGCAGATTTGGAATCTTATGAGAAAGAACGCAATGAAAACAATTTAAGCCTGCCATTGCCAAGTACAGGTTTAGTTAGTTCCAGTGTAGTACTTAATGCTTCACCTACAACGAGTCCATTAGTATTATGTATGGTGAAAGAAGAGTGTGAACAATTTAAGAAGAAACTCCTTCTTCCAGATTACTACTTTTCCCCCGATGAATCTATATGTTACTGTCCAAACTGCTATAGATGTGGGGTCCAAGGAGAGAGAAAAGATTCGAAGGAAGTAAAAGAAGAACGCATTCCTATTGGCTGGGTCAAATTTCCACTTAAGAACTTAGCTAATATCGGTACTGATAAATGGGAGACTGCTTTCTATTCCACTAAAATGGGAGCAGTCAGATGTATTTTAGATCTTGGACAACCACTGACTAAAGGCCAATCTGAATCGTGTAATTTTACTGGGCAAAAAAGTGATGACGTACAAGTTATATTTTATCCTTCACTAGAAAACTGTTCATCTGCACCTTACAACAGTGGAAACAACAAAAAAGTGCATGCCGCTTTTCAGTTATATGTAAAGCCAGGTGCCTACTCGGTAACGAGAGAATCAGATCTGATAGAATGGAGTACGAAGGAGTCAGGTGCATTGGTACTGAATTCACTTTTGCTTCAAATAAAATAAATATACTTTAGTTGTTATTTTTACTGTGATTTACTCTAGTCATAATTAATGTTAAAGTTGTATCTCCTATTTTCTAAGTGAATATATTGCTTACGATGTACCACGCTAAATACACTGATAAGAATAAGAAAATAAATGCTAATGCCTGGCTAATTTGTTTCCATACAATAAAGATATTTTTGTAGGCAATCCAACATATGGTTACAAGATCGAGAGAATCTACAGGCTAACGGCCAAACTTCAAGACTTCCTAGTACTTCCCTGCATTGTGACTACCATCTGGTTGAAATATAACTACTCCTTTAATCTCTTGTGCGCACACATTATCGTTTCACTGGTCCCCCTGATATTTTGCTTGCAGGGCAACCGTAAACAGTTACCCATAGATGCATTTTTGGGATACAATCTCCTCTCTTTAGTAGCGGTGTCGTACTTTCAGGATAATCGGTACGGCATAACATCTTCGGTGTCGTATCTGTTGAGTTATTTTATTATTAAGCGAAATGTGATCGTTAACCTTTCAGTAGAAGTACCTACTCAGGATCTGTTCAACTATTCCATGTGCTTCTTTACGTGCTTTGCTTTGAAAGCCATTTTGGAACCTCTGTATTAGTACAGTACCTACTTACACTGGCCAAATAGCATTTACGCTTTAGCCACGAACATTACCTGTTTGCAACAATTGTGGTGTTTGTACCTATAACTTATCTACAGGGTGAGCCGAATGTAATTGACAAGCCCTTAAACCCAAAGAATGTGTATATTGGGAGAGTATTTTATGGCATTTTTAAGCATTTATTTAAAATTATATGCTGGACATTGCTTTATAATATACGCCATTGCTTTGTAATAGGCGCGTTTTTCCTGTTTTTGCTTTAACCAGGTCAGGAATTCTTATAATCTAGTTACAAATATCGTTTGCGGCCTGTTTCGGTTACAAAACGTAACCGGCTTCTATGGCAGGGGGGTTAAGCTAGATTTACATTCACTGGAAAGGCTATTTGAAGCATTTCCATTTACAACAAAACGAATATGTAGTTTTACGTCAGTTAAAATCATGCCATTTCCACTAAGGTCCGCCTTAAGCTAAGCAGCCTGTATATAGATATTAATTAATAATAAATCGTAGCTATATTAAAAGTTCCTACCAATTTTGATGTGGCTTATTGCATTTATTTATTAAAAATTAATAAACAGTCGTGTTTCCATAAAACTGTTTTCGGATCACTTTCCATTTTAATTTTTATTTCCTAAAACGTCTTTTCGACGTTATATTGCGCACGAAGACTCGCGCAAGTCGTTCTAAAGCGAGCAAGGGAGGAGAGGGAGATATGCTTTATGGAAACACTGTGTGCTTTCAGTAATGTATTGATGAATTACTGAAATTTGTATTTGTTCATAATTTTTATAATAACGTTAAGCGTTCCATTCTTAATATGGTTAATTTTCGAAGCTTTTTTGGCAATTATTAGTGCCCTATAAAATATTGTATATAATTTTTGGCTTATACGAATATAATATAAACTTGTAACAAGTATCCAAGAAATTCTACATATTTATAATGGAAACTCATGGCATCATACTTATTCTACATGATTATATTAATATGATCTATCAAAATAAATAAACATTTTTGAGAAATTCAACAAAAATGTAACTATCATATAGATATAAATGTGCGTAGCTAATTAATATTAAACATATATAAAATGATGCATTTTGTGTATACTCTATGCTTGAGATTTGCCTGCATATCAGAGTGACTATTGTTATTGTATTTTAGTAGGATCTTGAGTCGTATCTATTTGTTACAAGAAATATGTATTTAATAATATGTAAGTATTTTATGTATGTTGTATTTTTATTAAATAAAATAATAAGGGCATACAGAATCCATTTGTTTTATTCATTTTCTGATGGGCAAAATTTAATTTTGCTAGTTTCCTGTAGATTCAGTACCTGCCTGAGGTTCTTCATTTTCAATAATAATTTTATTTTTCAATCCTTATATCGAATTTTAGCTTTCTTCGCTAAATCCCCAGGATATTTTTGTATTTTTATAGCGAACTTGTACGTTTTCCATCGAATTTTAAGCTTTTTCCACTTTTAAACGAATTTTAGCGCTTTATTCGGAGAATTTCGATGGAAAGTATTACTTTTTCTGAAGAATCCCATAATATTATTTTTTTCTCACAAAATAGATCCATCCGTCAGTAGATTGCAGGGAAATGCGAATTTTGACTTTATTGAAGTGGATATTGGTCTACAAAATTTGAACTTTTTGGAGGCATATTAGGATAATTAAATTGAATAAACAAACACTGACTATGAGCAAAATTTCATAAATATCCTTTTTTATTTAAGCAGTTCGGCGTATAAAAACAAAGACATATAAAAAATTAGTAGACCGATTTGTTTACTAAATATGAACACGCCAACATTGTTCCCCTTCTTCTTTCCTTTCTTATAAAATAGTAGGCAAGCCATAGTATTACTTACCGCTCCTGCGGCGTTGTTGCCGATAACACTTAAGAGTATGTCTGTATCATGGAAAATCGGCAGCTTGTTTTTAATAACGCAACAGAAAAATTACATTTATTAGAAAATAGAGCATGTCAAAATATGTATTTTTCGCTTTAAAGTATACCGTGCAGATTATAATATATAAACATTTATAATACAAATCTTGAATCAGATAGAAAACACAAAAAAAATATTAAGTGATACCAATTTTTGATAAATTTTCAGTGTAACAACAAATGGAATTTTGTAAAACAGTATATTGTGTAACTAGAAGGAAAAGCAAAACATTCCTGGACGATTATGGCAATTGCTGGACGAGGCGCAGCCGAGGCCAACAACACAGAGTCCAGGAATGTGCTTTTCCTACGAGTTGCACATACGCATATTAATAACTAGAATACGTATTTATAAAAATAGAGAAAAATATTACTCTAAATAAAAACGGTGTTTTAAATTTAAACTCAATATAATATCAAGTTTTGAATCTAGCGAGCTTGAAGTTTATTACGTAACTACGGAAACTACAGCTAAATCTTGCTTTTGATAAACGCCAGATCTGACAAAAAAAGATGTTTAAATAGGACAGAAATGTTATATTCCCGTCCTAGGACGGAAATGTTGTACGTACAGTTATTGCATGTTGCCAAGCAACGAATACAATATACTGAAATTATGATATTTAGACATTCTTAAAAGGCGTTTTTGACCATTAACATGTTGAGCAGTTGTTTGGTTATCCCACAAGAAAGCCCCAAAGTTCGACTTTTGAGGAGCTGAAATGTTAAAAAATGGTTGTACGCATGGTCCTTTGCTCGCTTCGGGAGCGCAACCAAACAAAACTAACCCAAAGTAACCCAAAGCATGCCCAAGATAAAAAAAAACTTATATTTGCATTCTTGACTGACAATTTTTTTTATATTGGGCATGCCTTGAGTTAGTTTGGGTTAATTTCGTATGGTTGTGCCCCGGAGCGAGCTAAGCGAGCGGAGGGCTATTATACGTGAAGTGGAACATTTATTTTTTACATTAATTTGGGTTAGCTCGGATTAGTTCTTGTTGGTTAAGCCCCCGAATCGAGTTACCCCGTAAGAAAAGGTGAAACCTTTGGTAACTTAGTGCGTCAGATGCCGAAAATTTCCTAATATTTACATTTCAGCTCCTCAATAGTCGAACATTGGGTCATTTTTCTGGGATATCCAAACAATTGCGCAACATTCTAATTGTCAAAAGCGTCTTTTCAAAGTGTCTAAATAAAGAAAAAAAACATTTGTTTCTATTTTGGTATTATAAAGTCTTTTCGATACGCAAATCACTATTTTTGTTGACTGCTTGCTATGATATTAACAAAATTGGTCAATGTCAATGGTCACTAGCCAAAATTTCGATGCCGTTTTGAATGGGATTCCTAATAATACAGACGTGAAAAGTGACAAGATGCCCGTCCAACTTTTGATCGCGACTCGAATAAATTAATGTTTTTCATTAAAAAGCATGCAAAATAGAAAAACTAGTATAAAATACACGTTTTAAAAGACATTTAGCGCACTCGCACGTTAAGAAACTTCCCGCAAGCGGGTCGTTTCCTAATTTCGTGCTTGTGCGGTAAAATATGGTCTTTTAAAACTAGTATCTTAATATACTGTTAGAAAATTCCAATTGTTATTAAACTGAAAAATTACCCTATTTTCCGCTAGAAACGATATGTAAACTGGGCCCTACGTCACTACTTCACATTGGTCACGAAATCAGCGGTACTCCCTCTTTTCGCACATACCGACAACGTCGCGTAGGTGCCCCTCGTCTAGAAGAAACTGGCCGCCATGTTCCCGGCGTTTTTTCCGTATCGGTTTGTTGTTTTTTATATGTCTTTGAAAAAAACCCATAATCGTACAGTATATACGAAGTCAATCCGAATAGCAGAAAAACTAGAACTCTGATTATGAAGCAGAGGCGTGCATTGCTAGGATTGGAAAAAATATTTTAAAAGTGCATTTGTACTTACGCTCAACGTTTTTAACAATCTTTAGGTAGTTAACTATATTTTGGAACGTTGATACCGGTTTTAAACTCATGTTTTTCAGAGACATTTCGTTTTCGAGCTATAATCATCAAACTTTTAAACTTTATGAGTGTAAAATGTATAACATTGTTTTAGTTTTAATGCAAACTAAAAAATATAAAGAATAGGCATAAACTGCGGTTGTACAAACTAAAAGAAAACACGTTTGTTGCTATTATTTTAAATTTTGCAGAAGTCTAAAGAAGGCGAACGGAAAATACTTTTTTCTACGACTGTCCTGAAAATAGAAAAAAACGCACTAACAACTGCTCTTGAAAACTGGACATTTCAAACATCGTGTGCAAAGTATACTTATCCGGGTATGTAGATTAAAGGGCTTCGTCTCCGTTTTAGAGCTTCCCCATCAGAAGTCCCATTCCCAGATCTCTAAAAAAGGGGGCCCAATTTTAGGGCTTC
>MU184678.1:8694-24478 GCA_016904865.1 Pissodes strobi | reverse complement strand
TCCCCCCCCCCCCCCCCCAGGAGCTCCTTTTTGCAAAATTGTGGAAATTGGAATCTCATACCATGGGCCCCCTTTTAAGGCATGGGGCCCAATTTTAGGGCTTCGCCCCCGGAGCTAAATCTGTAAGAAATGGAACTCCCGTACCATAGGCCTCATTCTAGGGTTTCGCCCCCCTGGGGCCTCATTTTAAGGCTTCGCCCCAGGAGGGGAGCCCCTTTTCCAAATGTGTCAAATATGAGGCTCCCACACCGGGGGCCCCATTCAAAAGCTTCGCCCCTCGAGGGCCCCATTTTAAAGATTGTGAAAGATGGGCCCCGTACCAGGGGCCCCATTTCAGGGCTTTTGGCCTAAAGGAGCCCCAATTTAGGGCTTCATCCCCGGATGCTATTTTCCGAATATGTAAAAAATGGGTCCCTCGATAGAGGGCAAAGCCATAAAAGGAGACCGCCGGTGAATGGTGCTTTTTTCCAAAGATATGAAAAGAATAACTCCAAAAACTAAGGGCGAAACCCTAAAAGGACGCCCCGGGTAGGGCGTCGTCCCAGCCCTGGCATCTCAATACCTACTCATCAACTAGTTAAACAAATTGCTGTAGAAGTATTTGTATGGTCTTTGTAAACTATAAATATTTTAATTTAAAGACAAGATGCTTGATATAATATTATAATAAATATTATATAATATCAATATTATTTGCAGTCGTAGAAAAAATATAGTATGCAACGCGTCTGAAAATCACTTTTCACACGAGTGTGAAGTTTGATGGCACGAGCTGTAGGCGAGTGACATAAATCACACACGAGTTATTTTCAACACTTGTTGCACAATATACTATTGGAATTTCCTTATGCAAATAAAGATCTAATCCATTTTACACATTGCTGTAAAAAAGAACAGTTGATGGTCGTCATATTAAAAGCATGTATATGAGAAAACAGTGCGCGTCTTTAATGTACCTCCTTCCCCCCTTACTAACTATTAAAACGCTCATTTGTTTGTTACAAAATGTAGGCGTACCAAATAGCAATGGTTAAAATGGCGGACGAGCGCCATGTTAGAACTTTTAAATAGAAAGGTGTGTCTTGCTATACCTCATTTCAATCGTATCATTGAGTACGTTATGATTTCATAATATTAGACGGTTCTATTACCATTCAAAACAACATGGAGGCGTTTTTAAAACTGACAATTTTTCATCTTTGACATGTCATAAAACCCAAACAGTTACAGAATTACGGTTTGAACTTTCCCTCTTAACTTTTTAGGAGCTATTCTGCCATATAAATTTTAAGTGCTGTTAGCTGTCAATTTTTTTTTATACATTTTGACATTTTTCTATTTTAAACCGTCCGGATTTAAATTCTATAAAATTATAAATTGTTTAAAAGATACAGTAGATTTGCAGCATGACATCGATCAACTTTTTGAATGGTTTAATGAAAATTATTTATACTTAAATGTCGAAAAATGTAGTTACTTCTTTTACTAGGAAAAATAATCCAATCCATTGCACTTATAATGTTAATTCGGCTAATTTAGAAAGAATCTTCTTGGTTACGGACTTAGGCATTTGGTTTGATTCTAAAATAAACTTTTTGGATCGTATACAGATAGCTGTAAACAGTGCATTAAAAATGTTAGGTTTTATGATTCGTACTTTGAAAGATTTCAATAATATATGTTGCAAGATTTATTTTGTGCTATTGTTGGATCTGTAGTGGAATATGCAGTTCCAGTATGGTATCCATACTATTCTACCAGTAAAAATGAAGTTGAAAGAGTGCAAACAAAATCTGAGATTTATTGCATATAAATTGGGTATAACATATAATGTAACTATGATGATATTATGCAACTTTTTAATATTGTACTCTATTTAAAATAGATAATAATATGATCAATTCTCTGGAATTACTGCAGCTGGTGGTACTCCATCGTCCACAAAGATCTCCTAGAAATTCACACATATTTCTTACACATCATAACTACGGTGTAAACACTCCATTATGTCGAATATCAAAGTTGGCAAATGAAAATACAAATAAAAAAATATAGATTTCATTAATATCAAATGTATTAAATAAAAAAAAATGTTATGGAATCTTACAAGACCTAACTGATTGTGAGTTTTAATCTGGGTGATTAAATGTTTTCTTTTGTTGTTTACCATCTAGGTAATTATATTATTACAAATGATATGACATAATGCTGAATATATATTTTATTTTTTATTGTTAATAATTTATTTACTACTTGTTAAATATAGTTGCAAGTTTTTGTGCAGTATTTTGTGTCTCTTTTTGTATATGCTAAAAGCGTTAATAAATATTCCATTCTATTAATCCCCTAATCATTTATCAATTAAACGTAAATTGGTTTTTTCCCGAACTGTGACTAAAAAATTTATTTTTTTTTAGTTATTCTTTTGTGTCTAGTCATATTCATTTTGTGATGGCTTATTATTTTCTGCTTGACAGCACGCTTATTTAAACGTTACCTTAACTTTAAACAGGTGTCCCCTAAAATGTTACGCCTATGGTGCTCCGCCCGCCTGGGGAAACATATGGTGCAGGCGCGTCATTGTGGGCGTACATAAATGAAACAAAAATGAAATCTTTGGCGCGCTTCGACCGCCATCTTCATATCTTTTCATTCTTTATTTTATCCCCTCTTCACGTTAATATTTCTAATGTTGGCATGCAAACATTTGATAATTTATGAATGACCCACTCCGTCTTTTCTTTTTTTATATGTCTTTGTATAAAAATTATATTTAAAGAAAAGTAAATTTTATTCATGTTAGTAACAGAGTTTTACAATCGTCAGAAAAATACATCACAAGCAAACAATGCTTTAAGATTAAATCACCTAAAACATAGTAGCTCGAAATACAAAATTTTAACAACAGCGAGAAAAATCCTACAAAGACACACTTAAAAATTACTACCCAATATGAAAACAAACAAGTTAAACACTTTAAAATGTGGTCATTAAAAATCCATTAATGCTGTAAAAAGCATTTTCACAAAGATCTTATTGAGGCTGTTAAATCCTTACCATTCAGAGCCTTTTTATCTCTCTAGGAAATTTGTTAAAAAATCATGGAGCCTAATAGAGAGTTGCAATTGAAGACCTTTTAAGTCTAAGGAAATTTATGTTTATATATTATCAGATTGTCTGGGATTATATGAATGTAATTCCGAACACAAGTCATAATTACTAATGTTCTTTTTTATATATGTAAGGGTAAGGCAGTCAAAGATATAACGGCATGGTAAAGCGAGACTTTTTAATTTTATAAATGACACCCTAACACCAGCTCTATAATAATTGTAGTTAGTGATTTTACATAAAAATATGTCTCGTTAATTTATAGTCTTGTTTATATACCCATATAGAGCCGAAACTTTATTAAAATTAAAATTATCATCCACACAAAGGTTTTATTTCTTAATTAGCAAAAACAGGTTCTGTCAAATTGGAGCCGTTACACATTTTTTAATTGAGTATAACATCCTTAGATGAAACATTTGAGATAATATTGTTACGTTTTTCCCGCGGGTTCTTAACAGAATTACAACTTTGCTATTTTCAACTAATACTCTCTTTATTCACTACCACTGTATACAATTTAACACTCTAAACTACTCTTATAACTTTACAACTAATATCTATTCAACACTCAATCATTAACTGAACTGAACTGCCTATCCGACTGACTAACATTCGCCTTAGGTCTGCTTATATATAATCTTAAATCTATCACGAATATTCGGGAAGTATTCCGAGGCCACTATATATGATCTCGGCGAGGCCATCGAGATAATTCCAGCGATCCTGAATCATCTTCGCAGCCGGCCGGGCGATGACTCATACAGACATAGGAGCGAGCGGCACGGCGCGCGGCGGCTAGTTCTATAGGGTAGCACAAAAACGTTCGGATGGTTGTTAGGCTAGCCGTAACATTGCCTCCCTCTTAATTCTGATCGTCCCGATCAGCTACGTCATGTCCGTGATATGCTTTCAACCTGTCGAGGTGGACAACTTTCAGTTTGCTTCTGGGGCTACGCTGAATTATATACACAACGTCATTAATTCTTTTGATGACCGTATAGGGTCCTTCCCATACTGGTGTTAGCTTGGGAGATCTTCCTGTCTTCCTTTGCGGATTATATAACCAGACTTTATCGTTCATCCGAAATCCCCTAGAGTTGGCTTGGAGATTATGTCGAGCCTTCGTTCGGTCACTGGCGAGACGTTCAAACGGTAGTACCCACATCATTCTGTTTCATCTTCCCACTGGATCTTGTCTCGGGTCCTTGACTTGAGGCACAGGTTGAACACTGCTGGCACCATGATTTCACATCCTGGCAGTAGTTGACCCAGTAAAATCTGTCGCGGATCTTGTCAATCATTCCGTTAACTCCGAGATGAGCACCACACTTTCTATTATGTACTTCGTCCAGAACTTCCGATACCCTCTTCCTTGGTACCACTAACTGCGTCTTCACTACTTTGCCATCGGCGCTTTCCCAGGCTCGTTTAAGGAGCCCATTTTCAACTACCAGGGAGTCCCACTGAGCCCACAGAGATTTAAAAGTAGATCCCTTAGTTGAAATATCTCTCCAGCTTGGTCTTGGTTGACGTTCTTCCTTAGCTTTCAGTAGTAGTGCTATTTCATTATCATCAAGCTGATCTTTCTTTAGTTGCTCTGTGGTCCACTGCTGATCAACCTTAAACTTGATTCGCCTAATGGGAGTGATTCCTTCTCGTTGGTCAATTCTTTGGCGATGTTTATAATTATCCTCACATGACCTTCTGGATAAAGCATCTGTATTAGTATTACTATGCCATCTTCCTTCCCTGTGCTTAGCCTTAAAGTTATATTGTTTCAACTCTTCCTGACTTGGCTTTGAACCGCTGTTGTCTCTGGATGGAGCTGTAGGTCGTAGTTGTACTCGACAGTCTCTCTTAAAATGCCCAATGTTGCCACATATATAGCACTGATTTGAAACATTTCGGTTACGTGGCCTATCTTCTAGTGGCTCCCGGAATCTTTGTACTTGACAGTCCCTTTTGAAATGCCCAGTCCTGCCGCATCTATAGCACTGATTTATAGCCTTTTGATTACATGGTCTAACTTCTGTTGGCTCCCGGAATATCCGTACTCGACAGTCCCTTCTGAAATGTCCAGTCATTCCACATCTATAGCACTGATTTGATGTATTTCGGTTATGTGACCTCTATCTTCTATTGGCTCCTGGAATCTTTGTACTCGACAGTCCCTTTTGAAGTGTCCAGTCTTGCCACATCTATAGCACTGATTACGGTTGTATGGCCTAACTTCTAGTGACCCCCGGAATCTCCACGTGGCCTGAAGAACTTCGGTTAATTTCTTCAAAATACCGCCCATTTCAGTTAGTTCACAACTGTTCGCCAAATTTTCTTCCTTAATGGATACGTCCCTGATTGCTGGCTTAGAGATGTTACAGGCCGCCTCGATTTCCAGAGTTCTACCCAAAATTTCACGGCTGCTATCAAATTTGGCTAGACGTAACATCTTCTGAATTTCTGGATCTCTGACACCGTCCACGAAATATTCAGCAACAAGTTCCTCTTGAAATTCTTCCGTTGCTCCCGGATAGGCTAACTGAACGAGACGTCTGACGTCTGCCTCAAACTCTTGCAGGTTTTCACCAGGCTTCTGATGTCGGGACTTAACTTGTGCCTGATACAGTTGTCTTCTATGTCGGTCTCCAAATCGTCTCTCTAGGGCTGCTGCAAGTATGTCATATTTCCCCTGCTGGCTGATGGGAATAGTCTGTAATAGTTCCAGAGCAGATCCACGAAGTGCAACCACTAGTGATGTAGCCATTTCTTCGTTATTCCAACCGTTGGCAACAGCAGCGGCTTCAAATTGCCTTCTGTACATTGTCCATGATGTTTGACCGTCATACGTTGGAGGTTTGATGTTTTGTCCTGAGGCGAATGCCCTCTCGGTGGATCCTTGATTTTTTAGTCTGGTAAATTCTGCTTGTAGATTCTTCATTTCTTTCTGTACGTCTCCTACTTCTTTTTGTACATTTCCAACTTCTTTTTGTACATTTCCAACTTCTTTTTGTACATTTCCAACTTCTTTTTGAATATTGTTTACTTCTTTTTCAAATTTCTCATTTTGTCCGTCCAATATTTTCTGTAATTTTCCTTGCTCGCCTACAATTACACCTAACATCCATTTCTGAAGCTGGTCCTGCTCTGCTTGCCTTTTCTCTTCCTGGCCTTGTAAAATTTTCTGAAGCCGGTCCTGCTCTGCTTGTCTTTTGTCTTCTTGGTCTTGCAAAATTTTCTGTAGCCGGTCCTGTTCTGCTTGCCTTTTACGTTCATCCTCTTCCCGATCCGCTTGCCTTCTACGTTCATCCTCTTCCCGATCCGCTTGCCTTCTACGTTCATCCTCTTCCCGATCCGCTTGCTTTTTATCTTCTTGATCTTGAAAAATTTTCTGCAGCCGGTCCTGTTCTATTTGTCTCTCAGCATTTAGATTTTCCATGAAATCGGCCAACATTTTATTAATTTGCTCCTTTTCTGCCGTTTGTTGCCTCGTATTGACCATAGGATGTTATAAAATTTTCACAGAATGAAAACGGTCTCGTTGACTTACTTGTACCCTCTTCTTTCCTTGAAAATACTTCACAAGTCTGGTCTCTTCACAATCCCACTTCTGACACCAAATGTTACGTTTTTCCCGCGGGTTCTTAACAGAATTACAACTTTGCTATTTTCAACTAATACTCTCTTTATTCACTACCACTGTATACAATTTAACACTCTAAACTACTCTTATAACTTTACAACTAATATCTATTCAACACTCAATCATTAACTGAACTGAACTGCCTATCCGACTGACTAACATTCGCCTTAGGTCTGCTTATATATAATCTTAAATCTATCACGAATATCCGGGAAGTATTCCGAGGCCACTATATATGATCTCGACGAGACCATCGAGATAATTCCAGGATCCTGATTAGTTTCTACAGTGAAAATAAATTGTTATATCATAAACCTAACTACTCTAAGTAGTTAGGTTTATGGTTATTGCTTGCTTGAGCTTGATTGGGTATGGGCTTCGCGATTACGCATTTACTCAGCTACTGGTGTTTCCTAACTTCCGGACGAGTTATTGTTGATGTTAGAAAGGAGAGAATTAACTGAAATCGGGCTGTCGATTCCTACTTTTTTCAACTCCTGATACAAATCTCCGTCCATCACAGGACATTAAAAAAGGACATGTTGAAGATCTGCCGTGCCGGTATTGCACTCACAATTTGGGTTATTAGTCACACCAATTTTGAATAGATGAGATGGGTCAAGACAATGTCCGGTCCTCATTCGAATTATTGTGGTAATGTGTCTTCTGTCTACATATATTATATTTTTATACCAAGGGATTAATGGGAATTCCCTTTGCACTGAAGCGTACCAACCGCCATTTTCCATTCAGAATTCCATTGTTTTTGGGTATTTTGTTTAATATGTGGCATTAAGTCGTATTTGTCCAGTTTGATATCTAATGGAATACGGAGAGCTCTGCCGATATTGGCAAGCTGATCTGCCATCTCATTTCCCTGAATGCCTGTATGACTTGGAATCCATGATAAAACAATATTAAAGTCATTACGATTTGCATCTAAGATTAATTGTTTAGTTTGAAAAGATCTATGATCCAGTTTAGGGGATATAGTATTTTTGTTGATCTTTTGGATAGCACTTGCTGAGTCTGTAAAAATGATAGCCCTGTTGATGTCTTTTTTCATACATAGCCAAAGGGCTCTGTGGATTGCTATAATTTCGGCAGTGCAGATCTGCATTTCAGATGGGAGACGTTCGGAGAACTTAAAATCCAAGGAAGGACAAAATACGCCATAGCCTGCAGTATTAAACTTGATATCCTTTGAGGCGTCAGTAAATATCCATGTAAGAGCTGGAGCTCTACAGTTTGCTTTTTCTATAAACTCCTTACTGTTAAAGATTCCAGATTTTTCCAGGCCCAGGTCTACAATCGAAATTTTGGTAAGTTGGTTTAAAAAATTGTATTTATATCATGGAACCACTTCATTGATTTCCAACTGTTCTCTATATCCTAGTAGTTCATTCAAAGCCTGAATTAAGTAAGGGGGATCTTTCCTCCTCCAGTACTTGTTTGTCACATCATCCATCGTAGACACTATTTGTTGTAGATAATCAATTATTGGGTTATTTGCTAATGCCAAATTTTTAACGATGAATTTTTGAGATAGCATTTTCCTTCTCATTTCCAAAAACATCCGTCAGCAGGACATTTGTAGGGGTGGATTTCATGCATCCCGTCACAATTCTCAATGCTTCAAATTGCAATTTGTCTAAACTTTGTAACAAAGATTCGGCTATAGGTTTAAATAGATTAGCAGCATATTCGATATGGGAGCGTACAATCCCTTTATACAGGTGCATCAACGTCAACGGGTCTGCCCCCCACCAGACGCGGCAGACAGCCCTCATTACATTAATCCCCTTTTTGGCTTTAAATTTTATGTCTGAAATTTGTTTATTCCATTTCAAATTACTGTGGACAGTTACACCCAGATACTTGGTTTCCTTAACCCACGAGATTATAGAATTATTGCAGATGACTGGATCCAAGTTCATCGAGCTTTGTCCTGGTCTAAATAGGATGGCTTTGGATTTATTGGGAGACAGAGAAAGGTTGTGTTCCTCGAACCAAAGATGCATAGTGTACAAGGCATAGTTAATTTTCTCTATCAATCTTGTGATGTCTTTCCCTGTTAATAATATGACCAGATCATCAGCATACTGTATTACAGAGATGTCGTTAGGCAAAATGGTATATATGGGTGTATATATTAAATAACAAAGGACTAAGGGGGGAACCCTGGGCCCGTCCCAACGTCGATTGAGACGGACCATGAGGATCTTGCTCTCTGTCTTTGATATAAACATTTTTAGTGGCGTGGAGTGCATAAATTAAATTCGAGACATATATGGGTATGTTAAGTGTACCCAGTTTGTATTACAATAATCGAACATTTACATTATCATAGGCACCGGAAATATCCAAGAAGATTGCCACGGTGAATTTATTTTTCGAAAATCCGCATAGGACTTTAGACGTTAAATATGATAAGCAATCCAGACATCCCTCCCCTAGTCTAAAACCATACTGCTTTTTTGGTAAAGTGCAACCGTTTTCTAGCTCCCATTCTATTTGGCTTTTTACCAAAATTTCCAGAACCTTGGTCACACAAGAAGTAAGTGCAATTGTTCTGTAACTAGAGGCACAATCTTTATTCCTGTTTGGTTCTAAAATAGGATATATGAGCATCGACTTCCATTCATTTGAAATACTGCCACTTCCACTTTCTAGGCACCCATTGTATATATTTAGTAATAATTGTTTACCCCTTTGTGGTAAGTATTTAAGCATCGCATAGGAGATCTGATCTTTGCCAGTGACCGAGTCTTTCCTATTACTCAAGGCACTATCTAATTCTATCATTGTAAATTTGTTAGGATTCTCTAATGGATCTAGTAACATAAAGTTGGGCTCGATATTACAAACACTTAAATTTGCAAGGATTTCCTTTGCTAAATTGCTGCCTGGAAGACTGCAATTTCTCGTATTACTATTAGCATTTGAAAAGTTTCTAATGACTTTCCAGACATTCTGTAGGGGAGAGAGCCTGTTTAATGTAGAACAATATTTCTGGAAACTTTGCTGTTTTTTTGATCGAAATAGTCTACGTGTTTCAGCAACAACTTTTTTTGTTTGTAAACATTTCCCCCAATTCGGGCTATATTTTAAGTTACTAATGAAAATCCTTCTTCGAGCCAGTCCCTGCGCGCATTCATCATCCCACCATGGGATTTTATATGTAAATTTTTTGTTTTTATCATTAGCAACGGAAGGTATGGATTCGTCTACTGCAGAGTTTATAATATCTTTAAAGTCCCCATAATCTCTGTGATCATCAGTGAGAAGTGATATAATAACCTTGTCCTGATATACTTCCCAAATAGCTTTTTTAAAATTTCTCTTGGAAGTGGAGTTACTCGTTCTTGGAATGGAGAAGTTTGTACTGTTCTTGTAATTCATAATTAAAGGAAAGTGGTCACTATTTCCGCAATCCTCTAAGGCTTCCCACAATATTCTTGTAGCGAGGCTAGGGCTGCACATAGATAGATCAACTGCAGATATATTATTATTAGGAATATTGAAACGAGTTGCACTACCATCATTCAAAATTTAAATCCTTAATTCGTCCAAAGAATCCCCTATTACTTTACCATTCCTATTGGTCAGTGTGCTACCCCATATTGGATTATTAGCATTAAAATCTCCGATTATTATTTTAGGATCCGGAATCGAATTTACAAAATGTCTCCACTCAGCCGAATTAAGCACAGCATATGGCGGAATATAGTAATTAGCTATATATAAGTTACGGTCAACTAATTTAATAATTTGTATTTGAATATTTTGTTGAAAATATGATGTGTCGAGATTAAATTCTGTGAAGTCGAAATGATTTCTAATGAATAAAGCAAGACGCCCCTTGCCATCAGGACGATCTTGTTGATTGAAGCATGTTCTAAGTTGTTACAATGAAAGCAACGTTTAGCATTCTTGCAATTCCCTTCATGAACCTCTGAACAGTTCTGACATCGCATTTTACCTCTGCATTGGTTTTTTATATTACATGACCAAGTAACAGACAATTATAGCATTGCGTGACCTTCATAATATAGGGTTCTACTTTCATTTCGGGTCCATAAATACTGACATAATGTGGGAGTATTTTTCCCTCAAAAGTGAATAGACAATTTCCTGTTTCAACATATTGAACATTATCGTCGACTAGATTAAACATAGCTAGGACCTTAGATTAAGGAAAGAACTCGTTTTTTTCTGTTTCCTTTTTTACACATCCACCATTTTATCAAGAACGTCGATTACTTAACATTCATTCTTGGATAGAGTGTCCAACACATTGGAATATAAATTTGTACTAGTGTTTAAAAAAACCGGTTTTTTTCAGATGAGGAAAAAAACCGAATAAAAAACGGTTTTTTCGAAAGAAACCGGTTCAAAACGGAAAAATATCTGTTTTTGTAAATACAATAAAACTGAAAATTGTGATTTATCGGTGACATATTGAAAAAAAAAAACAAAAAACTAGAATACAGTTGCCCTTTTATAATATGCCAACATATGATGATATTAAATACCTAGTAATAGTCGAACCAATATTCATCTACTACTGTTTCAAGTTTCAATTAGTTAATATATTTTACTTTATTGGTACCGATTCTACCGAATACATACCATACAGCCACTCAGTTTAACGATCATCGATCCTTCCGTGGCAAACACCAGACACACAGAGCGACTCGATTTTGAAATCCAAGTCAGTGTGAAACGCCCTCATCATAAATTAGTATTTATGTTAACAATATAATTTAGGAAATTTATTTGTCGTATAACTTTAATGATATTCCAAAAATGAATAGATGTTTGTGGTGGATAGAAATAATTGAAAAACAACATATGATTACAAAACAATATGAACATTAGTTTTCAAACAGGATGTAACTGCAGATATTCATTTATATATTTTTGGGTTAAGAGGTAAATAAAACATGATATTATGACACTTCTAATTTTATTGCCCCTTAAATAAAATAGTGTATTTTTGCCTTATATAGGTATTCTTCTTTAGACGACATTTGTTTGGCTTCATGGAGAAATCTCACATTTATGTACAAATCCATAATTAATTTACATAATTGTATTCTATGATTGGAATCTTCACTACAAGTTCACACCGACAAATTGTCCAAGTTTGAAATAACAATAAACAAAGTAAGTATAGGCATTTGAGTAAAGTACAAAGCAAACAGTAAACACCAAAATGAACGACTGTAAACGGCAACAAACAACAAAACGGCAAAAACTTCGAAATAACAATAAACAAAGTAAGTATAGCGATTTGAGTAAAGTACAAAGCAAACAGTAAACACCAAAATGGACGACTCACAATGACTTTAATACTGTAAACGGCATATATTTATTAAATATATGGTAAACGACAACAAACAACAAAACGGCAAACGAGCTGGCAATTCGGCGCTCTATACGACCACGCACACGTGGAGGCGATCGATAATCGAAGGGGCACCGCTTATTGGTTGAAATAATTGACTTGCGCTCAACGCTGAAAGTACACATCGATCATTCTATCTCGTTTTGATTTCGGACAAATTTTGGCTCGACTCACGATATAAGTAGTAGTATTATCAAAAAATAATTATTATGGGGGATTTAAATTCACATCATCCTTTATGGGATAAAGCACCTGCCAACAAGGGCGGGAAAAGTATCGAGGAGTTCATCCTTAATAAGGATCTCGTTATAATGAATGATGGTTCTAATACCCTTTTTCAAAACTCCAATGCTAAAAAGAGTGCAGTAGATTTAACAATTACCAGTGGTCAGTTAGCAATATGTTCCACCTGGAAAGTCATATACGATAATGGGAACAGTGATCATTTTCCTACTT
Source organism: Pissodes strobi (assembly GCA_016904865.1). Taxonomy (NCBI): domain Eukaryota; kingdom Metazoa; phylum Arthropoda; class Insecta; order Coleoptera; family Curculionidae; genus Pissodes; species Pissodes strobi. The sequence continues at coordinate 11,861 of MU184678.1, read as the reverse complement.
CTCTTTTTATACAATCTAATAATATTAGCCATTTAAAGGGTTCTCGTATAGGTACTTACCTGTTAAAAAATTATAAGAAAGCTAATTGGACTCTTTTTCATGATAAAGTACTCACTGATATTGTATTAAAGGATGGTACATTCAACTATAATGAACTTATAGAGATTCTTAACTCAGCGGCAGTTGAGTCTATTCCTAATAAATGCTGCGGCATACCTGGCAGGACTGGTAACCCATGGTGGGACGAAGAGTGTAACGCATGGGTCGGAGAAAGGAAAGAGGCTATTGCAAACTTTAATAATTTTCCAACGTCTGACAACTTCATTATAGCAAAAAAGATAATAGCAATCACAAAAAAGAAATTAAAGTCAAAAAAGAGGATCAAATTCATTGATTTTTGTCAGTCCTTAAATAGAGATTCTGATATTTCATATGTTTGGGATAAAATTAAAAAGTTTTCTAATGTCGCGAAAAATACTTCTAAAGACCACATAATTAATGATAGCTTGAAAATCGCTATACTGGATAGGATGGCGTCGTTCAATATTGATCCGGAATTCCAGATGGAACACCCTAATTTGGACAATGACTTTCTACCTTTTAACATTCATGAACTAAATAGCGCCTTGCAAAATAAAAAGCTGTCGGCCGCTGGTATGGATGATATTGCCTATATTATGTTTAAAAATTTACCTTTTAGAGCAAAGCAGGAATTAATCAATTGTTATAATCGTTTTCTATTGGGAGATAACATTCCTGACGCTTGGAGAAAATTCAATGTAATAGCATTTCTCAAACCAAACAAGGACCCAAAACAAACAAAGAGTTACAGGCCTATAGTGTTGTCATCATGCGGCTGTAAAATTTTGGAAATAATGTTGAAAAATAGGTTGGAATGGTCATTAGAGCATAAAAATTATTTCAGTAATTTACAATTCGGCTTTCGTAAGGGCAGAGGAATTTGTGATAATGTCGCTTACCTTTCATCCTATATTCACAATGCGTTTCTTACATCGGATTCAGTTTTAGCCATATTTCTAGACATTGAAGGTGCTTTTAATAATGTTAATATCTATAAACTATATAATAAAATGAAAGCGTTAAAAATTCCGGTAGAAACAAACAACCTGATACATAAAATTTTACGTAATAGACTGGTCTACACGAGAGGAGACGATGGTGCCTTTCTTGGTCCAGTGTTGGTTACAAAGGGAATTCCTCAAGGCTCGCCTTTAAGCACAATTCTGTTTAATATCTATATTGCAGACATTTTTAAACTCAATTTGGGTAATGTACTTGTAATGGGCTATGCTGACGATTTGGTGATGTTTTTAAAAGGCGCAAATATAGAAAACATGTCTTCCAAAATGGCGGAAGCGCTCGGAAAAATTGATGTATACCTCAAAGAAATTGATTTGGCGTTAGCGTTAGATAAATGTGAGGCAATGTGGTTTACCAAAGGGCCTAGAAAGATAATGCCACCGGCAATTAAAATTAACAAACAATATATAAATTTTAAATCTTCAGTAAGATATTTAGGCATATATCTACACAAACATCTGAAATGGGATGTACATATAGAATATGTTACAAATAAAGCAAAGAAAGCTCTTAACATTTTAAGGGCAATTTCTAGGGTTTGGTGGGGCGCTGATCCTACAACTTTACTGGTAGTATTTCAGGCTATGGTAGTGTCTCATTTGGATTTTGGATCGATTTTTATGAAGCCAGTTTGTCATAGGAGTCTAAACAAATTAAACATGATATTTTATGAAGGGCTGCGTATCTGTCTCGGTTGTATGAGATCTACTCCAAGGTTGGCGTTGATTGCGGAAGCCTCTATGCTTGATTTGGAACAGAGAAGGAGAATGTTAACTGTACAATTTTTATCTAAAATTATAAGTATTCAAAACCATCCCACTCTGAATATTATTTTAAATAGTCGCAGATATATATTACATAAGAAAGGCGTTTTAGAGTTATCAAAAGCGACCTATTTAATTGAGATGGTTAAATGGTTTCTACCTTTCGGTAACATACTACACAAAACTCCGAATTTTCCTTGTTTTGAAATTGATTTTCAAAATTTGATAGTACCAGTCAAACTTTTAGCGACAAATCTAAGAAAGGGTGAATTAATGATAAAACAAGGGTTTAATTTGGAGATGGATAAGTATCGAGGGGTATATACTTTTGTCTATACAGACGCTTCGAAAAAAGATAAGAAAGTGGGTTTTGGAATATCCATTCCAGAATTGAAATTTAAAATTTCATCCAGGCTTAATGATAATTTGTGTATTTGCAAGGCGGAAACAATTGCTATTCATGAAGCTTTAAAAACCATCATTAATAAAAGAATAAATAAAGTTATTGTATTCAGCGACTCGAAAAGTGCCATTCAAAAAATTAATAATAACCTATTCAGTGCTAAAGCCGATTTCTGGACATTGAGAACCAAAAGATTAATTCTGGAGGCGAATAAGAATGGGTATGATATCAGGCTGGCCTGGATCCCAGGGCATGCAGGTATTCCGGGAAATATGGAGGCGGACACTTTAGCCAATGTTGGTAGAATCTTGAACATACCTAAAGCGATGGATTTAGATCCCAATGAAATTACTAACGTCATTAAAGCAAACTTAAAAGAAAAATTTTCAGAACATTGGTCTGCAATGGTGCTTAATAAAAATTATAGATACTTAAAGGTTCAATGGGAATTTCCATGCAAAAAATGGTTTTCATGCTTGCCTTATGTAGATAGAAGACATATAACAACCGTTATTAGAATGCGAACAGGGCATTGTTTGACTGGAGAATTTCTGCATAAGTTGAAACTCAAAGAGAGTCCTTATTGCGAATGCGGTAGAATCGATGATCTTAATCATATATTTTTTGAATGTCCTATTAGGAGCATCGCAAACTTAAACTTGTATAATGAATTCATCAATATGCACTTTCCTACACCAATTTCTATATATGGGATTATATCTAAACCATGCTTACAAGCAACCAGTTTAATCATTCAGTTCTTGAATTATAATAAAATTAAATTATAATGCTCAACTTGTAATCCTTTTTTTTGCTTCCAGATTCTCAATGTGTACTGTTTATATATGTGTCCAGGGACGGATGGGACCTTACTGACTGGCCCGGGAAAGTTACCTTAA
>MU184677.1:105999-136717 GCA_016904865.1 Pissodes strobi | reverse complement strand
GAAATATAATAACTTGTAAGACACTGATTTAAATTATGCATTTATTATCTGGTGAAATCATTTTTATGGGTATATGCAAGAAAATCTTGCAAGACTATAAAATTCCCTTTTCACTTCATAAATTTTCTGTTGTGTATTTGTCATACTTGTGCTCTGGTGCTAATGATGCAAATTATTCTCTTTACAATTTGGCATGCATGTAGATTTCAGCAAAATTCTCAACCATTTGTAACATACATCCTGTAGCAAAAAAGCAAGGTACCAGAAGGATCTGCTGCGTTGCTGTTGCATGATTTCTGGAAAAAAATAGTACCTATTTAATTACACTTAAATTTTGATTTAATGTTTATATTTACCTTTCAGTTTTTGGTATGATAAGTATCGTTAAAAACCTTTGTGCAAACACCTCAACTGTTTCCTTGGTAAGACCAAATCTTATTCTAAATTCTTCATCACTACCTACAGACTTTACACTTTGTGTAAAGTGGTCTAATCGTAATCTAAAATTTCGAGGGGCCCTCAGTCCGATTCCTTGATTTTCGTTTTCGGAATTCTTCCCAGAGTAATTTATTTCTTACAATTTCAGGAGACGAAGGAGTTGACGACATTTTATAAATACGAATAATTCTAATTTCTACAATTCCAAGCCCGTAAAGTTAAAGACAAATAAATACAGATTTAGTCTTCTATAGTCTAAATAAATATTTAAAATGTAAACATTGTAAACACAAATGTCACAAATATTGGGTTAGAATACACTGAACGTTCATATAACAGTGTTGCCAACTGCTTTAGATAAAATTATGCGGCTCTTGAAGAAAAATAATGCGATTTTGAGTTGAATAATGCGGAATTTTTTGACACGTTTTTGTGTTTAGTACCTACTTCGTCATATAACTTATTTTCTTTATTTTGTTTTTACAGCACAACAGAAGAAAGCCGTTTAATGATTTCTAATTAATTAGAAAAAGGATAGTAAATATTAAAAAATAATAATATTGCTTACTTTTAAGGCGAAAGTTTTGTTTCTTTTAAAACATTTTATTCTTTCAATGGTCTTCAAATAGTATAGAAGCTTCCCTGTGTTTTCGTTTTGCCTATAATATTACATATTATAAACAAATTGGCTCATTGTTGTTAAGCTTGCATTACAGTTGTAAACAAAAACCGTCAATTTTTATTATTCTACATATATTTATCTTTTCGCACATACCTGAGCAAACCACTTATCCATTTTAAAAACAAAAGCTCAACAGAAAACAGCCCGAACTCACGATCAACTCGGAGAAATCCTCTATAATCTTCATGTACTAAAAAAACGTACGCTGCGTAACACGTATAAATTATAATTCTAGACTAGAAGATCAGTGATCAGTTCCAAATATTCGGGGAAATCCCGAAACACGTGTCACAGTCGTGATTCGTTAAACAATAAAAATTCCTGCAATATTGCAGTAAAGTTTTTTTCTTTGAAAGTTTGAAACTAAATGCGGCAATTAGATAATTTGTTTACTAGTAGACGACGACAGTGATAATTTAGTACTTGGTAATGTAGTGTTGCGAGTCTACATTCAAACCGTAACAATGGTAATATAAAATATAACGGAAAAGTCCTCAGAAAATATTTTCTATACATGTCTGGTAAAAGGAATAAGTGCGGAAATAATGCGATTTAGTTTAGATGTAAAAATTATGCGTGGACTTCTAAATTATGCGCAGATTGGCAACACTGTCATAGAATATATTTGTCTTTACGTACGCGCCCACAGCCATTTTTACCCACTGGTTTGGGATAAAGATGGTTGTGACTCCGTGTCCTTCGTTTATAATCGTTTCGGCTACCGTCTCTTTCGGCCATGCTAACAATCGGCCACGCACAGCCATCTCGCCGACTCGGCGCGTAAAATATACTTTGCTAATATATAAGAGTATATAAGCAGATCTACTCACGAAGGAAGAGAGACAAAATATCCATGTGTAAGACAGAAACGCTGAGTTTCGTAGCTTTTGCGCGTGCCTGTCTGTATATTGCATGTTAAGTATTAAGTTGAAGGAATTTTTCTCAAATAACACCGAAAACGAATTATAGTACTATGAAACACACGGCAATAATAAAAAACACAAGAACTCTTTACAAAACTGAACATCGAAAGTCGAAAAGCAAAGAAAACAAGAATTCATGATGGCGTCCGATCGGGTCCACAAAAATGATTAACATAATCAAAAATCTTAGCAACATATACTTCGAAAATATTAGAGTAAATTTATAATATGAAACAGATCTCAAAAAATTCCGTTTCGGGGTTTACTTCCCACGTTTTTCAGTAGTCATTTAATTAAAATACACATAAAACGGTAAATTTCTCCTAGTTTGGCAACGGTGTTGTTATATAAACTGCATGTAAGCAAGTAAATATAAGGTCTTATTTACATGCCCGCGCAAGCGTATTATCACCCAACCCCTACTGTTTTTGCCCTTTCTCCGTGAGGGACTTCTCACTCTCAGCCTTCTAGGAGTCCTATTTCTATGTACTTTGCAAATGGGGAAAAACACACACGGCGGCTATTGACGAGTCGCTGCTTGTAAGCCGCCTCGGCACGTTATCTGTTGCATTCGCCGCAAAAACAGCTGTGTGTGTCATGGCCGTTCTAAATGATCGACTCAGACTCAGCAAGAACCACTGTGTGTGTCATTGCTCTTAGGAGCCCTAGGGACACTATTACGCCTTTATTATTATTCTCAATGGTCCCCATTTCTCGGGGACTACAAAAATTCCTTTTTTAAAATGAGACTAAGTCTGACGACTGAGGTCGTCTGTGCCACTGTATACGAAATACAGTCAAAGTCACCTATGCCGGATATATAGAGCCAGGCGGATAAAACTGTGTGCGCCATCTGTGAAAGTATATTAAAAGCTGACAACCCTATGTACAATATTACACAATAATATACCCGGTATGCCATAGCTCATTTCAAGAAATACACAGATATGTACAGGGTGGCCCGTTTAAGAGGGGGTTTTATCTCGAAAACTACGAGGGTTGAAAAAAAATTAAATACAAAAGTTATTCCTAGTAAACTGATCTTTATTTTTTTTGTATTGTTTTAATCGTCACTTTTTTATATACAAATTGGTCAAAGATAGTTACACTTTTTTTAAATGAAACACCCTATATTTTATTAAATTTTTGGATTCTACTTGAAATTCTAAGCATATTTCATGTACCTCTAGAGTCAGTAGTTTCACAGCTAGTATAAACAGTTGAAAATCGGTACTTTGACTAATTTTCACCATGATCGCAAGAAGACCATTAGAGATGGAGTAAAACTAATTTCACATTCCTTCTTATCTTAACTTTTCAAGAACTATCTGACGGTATTAACTGGCAGGTGGTACCATGGGTACCAAATCTAGTACCTCGGTAGGTACCATCAGTTAGAACCATCATAGGCATTTTCAGATTCTTTACACAAATAGTGCACTGTGGAAAAATCGACCTCTCCTATTGGTCGATCCATCTCGTATTACAATATGTCTTCGTAATGCAATCGGTTTCTGTCTAGAGCTCTCGTGGTGTAGAGGTTTAGACAGCTGGGTCTCACCTAGACGGCGCGGGTTCAAACCCCGTTGCTTTTTTTTATTTTGTTTTTTTAAGATTATGTTTCTAAACAGTTTTTTTTTTATTTTGAGTATGTCTTGGGTTAGTTTGGGTTAGCACCTGGTTAATTTCCTTTTCTTGAGCCCCCCGTAGCGAGCGAAGGGCCATGCGGATCGACCAATACGAGAGGCCGATTTTTATATAGTGCACTCAGTGTTGCCAGAACAGTTTTACAGTTAGGTAGTAGATTGATGTAAAAAAAATAGTAGATTGATTAAAAAAATAGTAGATTACAAATTCACTGTCTAGCTTTAAAAAAACATACCTATTCATAGTAAAACTGAATTAAAACAGAATTAATGCCACTAACCACTAACAATACACCAATAACACCTGTTATTCAGTCGGTTTCATAGAAAAATATATATAAGGGGGATCGGTTTTGAGTAAACGCGCCGACAGACTAGTGACAAGTCGTAAGTAAAATGCTAATGACGTTATTGACCTTTAAACGATTCAAAGAACGAGTCGGTGAATCAATACCTCTTGTAGGAGGTATTGGGTGAATCCCTTATATGTATATATAGAACTTGTGGTGGTGGTGCCATCTTTTAAAACTTCACAAAAATAGCAACGTAATCCGACCAGAGACAATCCCACTTCCCACTGCACAAAAATAATTAAGATTTATGTTAGAATTTTAAGATTTCTGTTTAATTTTTTCTTGTAGTTTTAGGATATTTAATCAAGTATTCTGTTTTTCTCTAAATAATAGTAGAATTTACCTTTAAGAAAATAGAATAGTAGCCAAAGATCAAAATTAGTAGATCTGCTATAAAAATAGTAAGGATCTTATAACGCAACGTAGGATCTAAACAGAGGCAAAGCAATAGTAGTGGCGCCATCTGTTATGACTACTATTTACTTGAAGTTATATATTGTATTTCGGAGGGAATCGCGTTATCAAAAGATCTACGATATTTTGATAACGCGTTGTCGGGATAAAATCATCTGAATTCGTACTTTTGTGGGAAAATACCTCAAATTAAACATTAAAATGCGTTCCCAAAATAACAAAAGCAGTGACCGCGAAATCAATGTCAGATAATTTCGAAGTAAAAATATTAAATCATTAGCAGTGCTTGTATCTTATTGCTACCTCTGCTAACGCATATTTTCACTTTATATCTACCCCAAACGAAAATGTCGGTGAATAAGATCTAGAAGCCGGAAAAATAATAATTTTATTCCAATCTAGAATTTGAAGTTCCCAAAAGTAAGATTCACTTTGTAAAATTTAAAATATCCAAATCACTGTAGTGAATAATAACCGCTAAAAAACAATTACTCAAAAATCGCTAGATTAATAATATACGTGATTGCCGTGCCGTGCCGAACATGATAATTCTTTGTATCATGTTGCCGAATGTACGGGCACGAACTACTAAGAGCAACACCTTGCATCACGAAGACATGACGCGCAGGTGCGCGCGCACGCATGGAATGAAATGATACTGTCACAGCAACCGCGAGTTAGTAACGGTAGCACTGTACATATATGAATCACAAACTAGCGTCTTCAGATAGCGGTCTGTTTTGAACTTTTCCCCTGACTCAACCCCAACCACCTCATCTTCATTAGCGGCTACGTCGCGCCACTAGACCACAGCTTATTTGGTAAGCTGTGACTAGACTTTAGCGATCATACCGCAGGGAGCTCCGAGCGTCATGCAAAAGTAGGGGCACGTATTACAATAAGTAATATTTCACCTTTCGTATGGCCCTCCGCTCGCTACGGGGGCTCAAGAAAAGGAAACTACCCAGGGGCTAACACAAACGTAACCTAAGACATATTAGACATACCTAAATTCAAGAAAAAAACTGTTTTCAACCCCGGATGGTCCATTTCATCCGATACAGCTAACGCCGCGTTCGTTTTTTCATCTTTTTCTCGATTTGCTCTAACATTTTGACAGGCACGTGACTTCGATTTTCCTTTTAAATACACAGAACTGGTGACTGTCAAATTTTCAGAGCAAATTGAGGAAAAAGATGACAAAAACGAACGCGGCTTAAATGTCATTTTACCAGTTCAAGCGTTTTCAGTTTAATATATTCGTGTCTCCGTCAGTAAACAGCAGTCTGTCAAAGAAAGAAAGAATATGATTTCCCCCTCTCAGATAAAAACCGACGCCGAGCTTTCCCGCGTTATTGTCCCTCCGGAAATCGTAAGAAATTTCAGTTCAGTCATAGTGATACGAAACTATCGATAGTCTCGACCATCGATAGTTATCGATAGTCGAATGTCAAACCTGCGATAACTATCGATAGTTTTCGATAGTGAAAAATATTGACATTTAGAGAAAACAGTTTATTCTCCGGAAGGCATGGAGTTTACCCATGTCTTTAAAGTCCAATAAATTGCTTTCAACAGGTCTTTTAGTGCAGTGGTCAGATTCTGTATTGACAATAGGGTGGGCTGGACTTGGTTTGTTTTCTATTTAGAGGGTTTTACTATTTTAGAATGTCGAATATTTCACTTCACGCATGGCCATCCTCTCGCTTCGCTCGCTACGGGAGCACAACCGAGCAAAACTAACCCAAATTGAAAAAAGAAACAAACATAACCTTAAAAAAATATAAAAAGTCTTGTCACTGAAGGGGATCGAACCCGGAGCATCGTATCAGAAGCACAGCATCTTACCACTAGACCTGTTGGAGGCAACTGACAACTGACTGGACCATGAAGACATTCAAACAAACCCTCTAAATAGTAAAAAAACCAAGTCCCGCCCACTCAATTGTCATTGTAGTTTAAAACCGCTGCTCGCTAGAAGCTATGCTGGCAATCTAAAAAAGGTGTGATCGTGATCAGGATCAGATTGGCTGATGCGTGGATGTTGACGCTGCCTGTAGATCGATTGTCGGTGAACTTTCTCTTTTTCATGATGTTAGGAAGAGTACCCGATACTCAAATTGCACCCGCTTTAAATCGATGTCATGTCATGTAGCCGGCGCCAGCCAAGATTATTCTTGGATTTGATGTGGACACTGTGGAGGGACGGGTATCAATCGAAAAACAATCGATTGGTTTCGATAGCGCTATCGATACTTTCGTATCACTATTCTAAGACGTTCGCTTGAATCCGTGCTATTCTCTGGCCAAAGGTCAAATTATGTTTCGACTGTAGACTGGGATGGCGGAGTTGGAGTATGAGCGAGAGGTACTTGAATAGGTAGTATGTTTGATGATAATAAGCTCAATTTCATGGATAGTTCGGCTACGTCTGCCTTAAGATTAAGCATATCAGTTTGCTGTGGTTTTGGTGGTTAAGGTCTCAAGCGCACTCTTCAGCCTCGCCAACTCACTTCCCTCCATTGTGTCCGTCCGCAGACAGGGCACCCTCGACTGAAGTATAGGTGTATTTGATTTTATAAAGGTGCTTATTGACGTCAATTTTCCTAGACACCACTCCCAGAGATCTATCTGTAGCCTTCAAGGCTTTCCTACCGTTCGCTCGATCCTGGGTTAACAGCTCTTTAACTTCGCCGAAACCACCCTGAATCGCTTTGATCACAGCGTTGTGTAAAGCTGAAAAGGTATCGTCCTTGAGATCATTTGGCTCGTCGTCGTTTCGGTTTCATCATTGTTATTATTATCCACTGCTAGTTAAAAAAAAAAACACCCAAGAAGAAGAAGTGCAGATGGTGGGTCAAATGTTAGCTGGAGTAGGTAAGTCTAAGGTGTGCTTTATAACGATAAAGTCAACCATTTATGACTACCCCTTAAATCTTACTAATTAATACATTTCTTCAGGCACAGCGCCAATAATTTACTGGACGATCTAAGTAAGGAAAAAACCCTCGATATAATTCAGCAATTTCTGTAGGTTGTCGGCTATAGATTTTGAATAAACAATACAAATGTTTACGCATCTTGTGGATAGAGATTTAGGCCGCGGGTTAATATATGCCAGTCGCAACCTAATCCCTTTAATGTGTGCCAGAAATACCGCCTCCGAGGCGAACGTTGGACGAAGTTTGTGCTGGGTTTTCTATTCACATGATCGGCCAATATCCACAAATACGGCAGTTTGCCATGTCGTCGGTAGGCACCATTTGAGTCACACTTCACACTCTCTTTCCCATACACTTGCTGCAGCTGCTCATGTTTGAGACTCGTGGAGTGGAGGAGTGGAAACACGTTTCCGGTTTTGATTATTTTGGGTGGTCACCTCAATTCAGTAACTAAAATTCAGTTGGCAGCAATAGCGGCACACTTGATACCTCGAAAAGCTGCGGAGCCCAAGGCCGCAAAAGAAGAGAAATACAAAACAACAGAAGTTACAGAAGAGTCCCGATCCATCTTCGGTCGAGTGTGCACGCGTTCAGTAGCAGCTCTTTTAGCGCCATTTTGGGTGAACTCGTGGCTATTGTTCAGTGACCGTGGTCTCTCTCCCGAGGAAGAACCGGGAGTCCTAACCAGAAGAAATACTCATTCACGCCAGTACCCAGGCCGGGAGACCGGATGTCCCTGTGGGATCCTTTCTGTCTGTGCCTGCAGAAATTCAGCCTAGAGCCACCATTTTATATTTGTTAAGTACATGTTGTAAAGACGGCATTCACCAGGGGCATAGGCCCGTTATGCTGGAGGATTCCATCAAGTAGACCCCTCAAACTGGAATAACGTGTAACGCATGCAGAAGGGTAGTTCTGTCTCTGCCTAAGCACCGGAAGAGGGGTGTTTTTGGGTAAATGCTATAAAGCGAAGCCCACCCCCACAGTGGGGAAGTGATGATGATGATGCTAGACCCTCTTTACAAAGGTTTGGATGGCACTGCCACGAGGCAACTTGCCAGCGCACCCTTCGCTTCGCCCGGCGCGTAGGGAGAGGTAGAGCTACCCTTCTACATCCGTTACACGTAAGTCCAGTTTGAAGGGTCTTGTATTCGGTGGGAAAGACCAGTAAGACGGGCCTGTGCCCCTGGTGATTCCCGAGCTTTATACAACTATAAGCTAATGAAATGCACAACGAGTTCCTATGCAAGGAGGCTTCGCACACTGTAGGTATAACCACAGCTTATTCAATAACCAGCTATTCATCTCTATCGAAATCGGAAAGTTGGAGTGTCGGGCACTACGCATCCTGACAGTGCCCTTAGCGGTTCAGTTTCACGGTCTCGTGATTTTTCAGGCAATGTAATAACACGAAGCGAACTGAATTTAAAATGAATATTCCCTTCAAAATCCACGACAAATTCGCCCGAAACTACGGCTATTGCCCTAAAACGACCGAAAATTTCGGATTTTCATAAAATTTTGCCATTTAAAATCGTTTTCAAACGGATTTTAGACGATAAAACATCATATATTAAATTAAACGAACTGTCAAAAGTTTTCTTCGGATGCCCAGACGTTTAGAAAAATATTAACTCATGGCCCTCTTCTAAAATTTTCACTTGACTTTCCCAAATCAAAGGATGCCGCCGCAAGATGAGTAGCTGGTTATTGAATACGCTGTGGTATAACCACTTTTTGTCAGAGACTTCAATTCCCCGTAGGGAACACCCCCGACCGCCTACAGACCACGCACGGAAATTCCCTGAAGTCCTAGTAGGAATCACCCCACACTACACGACCCACCCCTTACACTGTCCAGCCGGCACGACTTTCCAGACACCCCCCGAAGGATTGGAACACGTTATCTAAGCAAACAGCTTCCACTCCCCGTGCCGAATTCTGTAATCCGTTTCCAACGTGTTCGTCCTTTGAGTGGGAAAGTGAAAAAAAAAAAACAACAGAACAGAACACAAACTCACAATTTCGCCTGGGAAAATGCTATTTATGTGTAGCGGCTATCCCATAACTCGGAGCAGTCAACTGTTTTCATGACTTGACGATACTCCCACAATATCACTTTCAATCCTTCGCGTATTTCACTTTTCGCATGGCCTACCGCTCGCTACGGGGGCTCAAGAAAAGGAAACTAATCAAGTGCTAACCCAAGACCGCAACGTCTTGTCGGAAACGTGGCATCGAACCACTGACCACTGGACCACTAGCGCCGTTACTGGTAGTTCGCTGGACCGTCAAGACATTCAAACAAACCCTCCAAATAGTAAACAATTCAAGCCCCGTCCACCAGTGTTGCCACAAGCACTTTTTTTTCGAGGTAGATTCACTTAAACCAGCGGGGTGGATATGGGTCGGTGAGGGGTAGATTAAACAAAAGCTAATATATTCAGTATTTTTTATTTAGGATTCGGAAATTTTACTAACGTCTAACCGCTGACGGTAACTGACTATCCATATGGTATTATTTATGGCTTTGCATGGCCCTCCGCTTGCTTCGCTCGGTACGGGGGCTCAATCATCAAGTACTAACCAAGTGCTTACCAAAACTTACCCAAAATTAGGAATTATTGTTTTTATTAATTTACCTTTTCTTCCTAATTTTGAGTTAGTTTGAGTTTGTTTTGCACTTGGTGCAAATTTTGCGTTAGCCTAAGCATAAATCTAAACATTCCCAAGGAACTCACTAATCCTTTGACAGTTTGACGCTGGACAGAATATATTCACAGTTTTAGCACAAAACAACAATTAACACAAAAAAAACGGTAACTTTTTGTTGAAGTGACAGGCCAATTTTGTCGTTTTACGGTTTTTTCCTCAGAAACACACGTGGAAACACATAAATTGGGTGTTTTTACTTAATTTTTAGTAATTTTATTTATAGGCGGAAACCTAATAGTAATCAACTGTCTCCCGGGACAGTGGAGTAAATAGGGGTGCTGGGTGGGGTAGAAAAGGTGTACAAAAATGAAAAATATTCGGTTTGCATAGGCAAATGTTGCTAAAAATATGTGCTATTTTTATAAACCTTCCAGTGGCTTAACAAGCATAGGGAAAAAGAGCTCCACTTTCCCGTTGCAGTTAATTATTTTTTTTATGGTTCTACTAATATTTCACTTCGCGCATGGCCGAACGCTCGTTCCGGGGGCGCAACTGGACAAAACTAACCCACACTAACTCAAGGCATGCACAATATGAAAAAAATAGATTTTTGGGTGTGTATTGCCTATATTTCTAGTGTTTTTGCTTTTTTTCGGCTCAAATGTGATGGATCCTCCGATTTCAAATATCTATATGTTTTTTTTTTTAATTTTGCGCATGCCTTCGGTTAGTTTTGTTTCGTTGCAACTGCAACGAGACAGTGGAGCCCTTTTTCCCTAACCTTGTTACACCACTGGAATATATACAAAAATACCATATTTTTAACAAAATTCCTCTTTGCAAACCGAATATTTTCTTTATCTGCAACTTTTTACCCCACCCAGCACCTCAATTCGATCCACTGTCTTGCAAAACATTTGATTACTATTAAGTTTCCGCCTAAATAAAAAACGCCAAAAAATTACGTAAAAATATTCAATTTGTGTGTTCATACAAGAATTCTTGGGTGACCGTTCAATGTTACCAAGTCAAATATCGATCAATAATATCGTTAAATTAACCGACACGCGTTTTCTAGCGACATCTATTAGTAGAATGCCTTATTAAGTTATTATGACAGCTAAAAAATGCCGAAAACTATAAAGTTCGTCTGGGCTTCTTTAAAGACATGTCTAAATTCTTGATTATTTCACTTTTTTAAAACTATTGAATATTTTTTTTTGTATAATTAACTTTTTTTATAACTGATATTTTGGGAGCGGGGTAGATATGTTCAAGGGGAGCGAAATTGTATTAAAAAGGGGTAGATCTGCCCCGAACGGGGTAGCAGTGGCAACACTGCCGTCCACCCAACTGTCATTATGGTTTGTAACCGCGGCTCACCAGAGGCGAATAGTTTAAATCCCCTTCCTTTTCTTGAGCCCCCATAGCGAGTGGAGGGCCATGCGAAAAGTGAATTTAGGCATGCTGCTGAGAGGTATGGGATAGTCTCTAGATTCTTGTGGAGATGCTTCGCTTCGCTTTAGTTTTGATAAAAGGTTTGTTCTAGCAGCGATTTAAACCCAAACCAAAGCCAAGCCATCCGGAGTTTGCGCATAGCGATTTAAATGTCGCTTAAACAGTGTTACCAGATCTACTATTTTTATAGTAGATCTACTATTTTTGACCTTTGGCCTACTATTCTACTTTCTTAAAGGTAAATTCTACTATTATTTAGAGAAAAACACAATACTTGAATAAATATCCTAAAACTACAAGAAAAAATTAAAAAACGAAACAGAAATCTTAAAATTCTAACATAACATCTTAATTATTTTTGTGAAGTGGAATTACGTTGCTATTTTTAGGCAGTTTTAAAAGATGGCGCCACCACTACTCGTTCTATATATACATATAAGGGATTCACCGGCTCGTTCTTTGAATTGCTTTGGTTTGAAATCGCTGCTAGAACAAACCTAAAGTTACAATTACAAAATGTTCAATGGAAAAAAATATTTGAAGTAAATTATCTAACGCCTTTGATTCAACATTATTTATTCAGGAATTAACAATACAACTACATACATTTTGATTATATTATGATTGTTCAATACGGTTGCATAAGTAAAGAGATTTGAAACAAAAAGATAAAATAGGATGTTCTTGAGCTTTAGCAAACATTTTTGAACTTTTCAGAGCGTTACTTATAACTAAATATTCTATTTATACTCGATATAATACACGATATAACGTTCCACAGTAAATCAAGACAGACAATCTCAAAAATTATTACCTACTATAAAACAATAAAGCTTATATAATCTCATAAAATTAGTATTATTTATTCATTTTAAATTACAACACAATGAGGTAGTTATATATAACACCATATAAATGTAAGTGCTTATATAGGCAAAAAATAGGAACTTGTAAAAGGCCATGAAAATCCAAATAAACAACAGCAAAGGTAAGTCACTAAGTGTTGTCAACATTTCCGCTAAAATATTCTTAAAACCAATAAAAAGGTTTGCGTTTGTTTAGCAGAGCCAGGCCTCTCGTAGTTCAAATCAATCTAAGTCGAGGACCTAAAGCTCCACTGTCACAAAGCATGATGACCAAAACAAACTTGTATAATGTATTAAAAAAGAACGTATTGGCAGAACCGTAGTCAGAGGGCAACACAAAAAGGGAAAGCCCACTAAACATTAGGATCAAATGTCCCGGCGTTGGCCATGCACCACCCTTTGTGAAATCGAACGCAGGTGTGCCAAAAGAGAATAACTGATTTGTCACACGTACCTAACGGAAAATATAAGTAATTTATAGGCTTACGTTACTCTGGTCGAGTCGTAGAGTTGTAGACCCGGCTTCCTGGATGTCTGCACGTTTGTCACACACGATTGCGTCACCCCGACAAAAAAAAATGGCATAAATTTTAGATGCAGATAATCGACACATTAGATTTATTAATGCCTTTCTGACTAAAACTTAAACTTCTTATTTATGTGAATTTTCTCAATAAGTGATGATACGTAAATTAACTACTATCCTAATATTTTTCCGCATAACGCACACATTTACTAATCGTGATTTAGTCGGTCAATCATACATTTTGAATTTTCGATTTCGCACTAGTTTGGGGCGGAAAGTACTTGTAGGCCAACGCCCTCAGTTGGTCGAAGAAAACCAGACATAGAACGGTGTGTGGTCCCAGCCTGAGGTACATGGGTCCGATACCTTTGTAAAAGGCCAACAGTCCCTCGGATTTGTAGATTTTGAGCACGCAGTCGAAGTAGTTGTTGTATAAGATGCCTTTTCCAGACGCGTCAGCAGCTAGAAATAAGAGTATATGTAGTTAAGGATGAGTCTTAGATGGCATACATCAGGTGTCAAGTCAACTTTCACATAGGGCGGAAGAATCCTTTAATATAAACTATACAGAGCTGCAGGCATCATCACTATACTCTAATAGCTGTTAAAATAACAGAGACTCCTAAACTTTCCCATAATGAGGACTAATTCATCCGAGTAACAGAAATTGTTTAAAGATATTTAAGCTATTAAAATAATTATATCAGAGATACTTGCACAGAACCTAAAAATTATTTCAGCTTTGAGTATCAAACTAATGATTTTCTTGAATATTGAACTTCATAGATTAGAACTTGCAAGTTTGATTTCTGGATAGCCCGGCGTTATAAAAATGACAAACACCTAAAAGCATAGCAATGAGTCATTTTTGCGCAACAACGAGGACTCGAAAAATAAGGAACTGAAAAGTCTTAAAAAATCATAAAACCAACCTCTATTCTACTGCTGTGCTACTTACGTTGATTATAAAGTCGCGTTAAAATTAGATCGAACGGAGTCATCGCGACGCTGACCGCTACTCCACCAACCATGCTACCCAGAAACGATTTAAGAAGCGCATTGTTGGTAATTTCGTAATGCCCGATAAGCTGTTTGGTGTATTCGAAGAATAATAATTGAGACGCTCCTCCTATAAATGCCCTAGGGACGGTCGCTCCCCCTCCTCTAAACAGGCCTTTAATCTATAAGGAAGAAACAAAATACATAATTAGTAGAAAGCTGCGTCCGTTAGGACTTGTGCCCTGCTTACCCCATTGGCCTTATAAATATTGGCAAGCGCCTGAAAGGTCCCGTTGTGGTTGTGCTGGTGTCCCACAGCGATGGTGTCTACGGCCTGCGATTGCAATTGGGTTTTTACCAGAAATAATGGACTGGCTAGGAAATGGCCCAAAACAGAGCCAGCTCCTGTAATGAGGACACTTGGCACGAATATTAAGTTCCCTTTTTTGTCCTTTAAGTACCCTGCGGAGTCAGCGAATCCATAGACACCTTGAACATTAAATACCATCAGTAGACCCACAAAATTTCCATTATCCGGTTGCTATATAAATACCTTAAAAGAGTAAATAATTACCCATATCAAGACCTCAAAAAAATATACATTATTTAAACACGAATCGATTTTTTTACAAATTTTAACTAACAAACTATGATTGCCAACGCAACTAACATATCTTAGGTCGAACCTGTCAAAAGGCCTAGACTCCTTGGTCAGCGGAATTAATTGTATGCAAACTGTTTGGGAGAAGCACTAGAATTGTTGGAATCCTTTGTTTTGTATGCTTTTGCCTGATTCCCATAGACAGCCAGCCAGTCTTAATTAAACGATGATCGATTGTGTCGAACGCTTTACAGAGATCAAATGGGAGGCTAGTAAAGTGAGTTTCATGCAAACTGGTTTGGATAAGGAATGAAATCTATTGCCTTATATGGACACTATTTGAATTAGAAAGCCCACTGTTCTTTTATTCCCATTCATGGGCATTCATCCTCGGGTTCAGTAACGTTTGTTATGCCATGAGTCTCAGTTATCTACCAAAACTAACACGAATAACTTGATTCAAAAAGTTTAAACTTCTTACGGACAAATGGTGGATCTGCTAAGTAAACTTTCTATCTTCCCTTAAAGTACATTTTTCCCGATCCTTGAACTCTGGAGTTTTCGTATGTCTGTCCTATTCAGAGTCTGGTAATAAGAATGTGACATTACAAATTACTCTCGGCAATGCTAAAGAAACTTTCCATGGTATTCCAAAACATATTTGTGAATCAACAACATGCCTTTGCCTCTGGTAAATCACCTATGTTGGGGTTTGAAATTTTCGGCAAAATGCACTAAAACGGAGTCTTAGTCTGGTAAATCAGTCGATCGAACTTATTCCTTTTTGCTAACTTTATTAATGGCTCATTTGAGAGGGATGTGGAAACTGATGCAATATATTCAGATTGCAGCGAAGCTTTTGACAGCATCTTGTTTTCCAAACTAACTTGGGGTCCTTACTCACTTGGACGGAATCATATTTGTGCCTATTGGTACCATTTTGCCCGACTTGCCGGGTCCCCCGAAAATATCACCTGAGGCCCCTTCCTTTCAGCTTATTTATCAATGATTTAAGTGCATTGTTTTTTTCAAATTTCTTGCTGTCTGCAGATGGCACAGCTATTCTGTCAAGATATGCTTAGTTTGCAAAACGTCCTAGATAGTCTTTTTTAATTGATGCCAACTCAATGACGTTGCATTTGATATAATAAAAATATCCCTCCAGTCCAGGAGAGGATGAGATTCCTTCCATCTATTTCATTAGATGTACCTCCTGTCTTTCAAAGCCCCTTTCCACTATTATGAATAACATTCTGAGAGAGGATAATCTGCCTAAAAAATGGAAGTCTGCCCTAGTGGTGCCTATCTATAAAAAAGGCAACAAGGGAACTGCCGCAGAGCTACAGGCCCATCAGCTTAACAAGCACTATGTGCAAAGTTATGGAAAAAATCATTGTTCAGGAAAAGACCCTTTTTTTCTGGCAAATGGAACTGTTCTCTCGAGTCGGCATGGCTTTCTCCCTGGAAGGTCAACCTTCACTAATCTGACACTACAGGATTGGACGCTAACCGATAACAATGCTGACCCAATTTACGATTTTTATTTGGACTTTGAGAAAACTTTTGATAAAGTGTCATTTACATGATTATTCCAGAAGTTAAACCATTATGCAATACGAGGCAAGCTGTTATTTTTTATAGCGGATTTTCTTCAGGGAGGAACCTTCCATGTCAGAATAGTGTTACGTTTTTCCCGTCGGTTCTTAACAGAATTACAACTTTGCTATTTTCAACTAATACTCTCTTTATTCACTACCACTGTATACAATTTAACTCACTAAACTAGTCTTATAACTTTACCACTAATATCTATTCAACACTCAATGATTAACTGAAGTAACTAACTATCCGACTTAGGTCTGCTTATATATAATCTCAAATCTATCACGAATATTCGGGAAGTATTCCGAGGCCACTCTATATGATCTCGACGAGGCTATCGAGATAATTCCAACTATCCCGAAACTTCGCGGCGGGCCGGTCGATGATTCATACAGACAGAGAAGCGAGGGGCACGGCGGGGCGGCTAGTTCTATAGGGTAGCACAAAAACGTTCGGATGGTTGTTAGTTGTGACATTGCCTCCCTCTTAAACCAGATCGTCCCGAATAGATACTGCATGTCCGTGGTATGCTTTCAGTCTGTCGAGGTGAACAATTTTCAGTTTGCTTCTGGGACTACGCTGAATTCTATACACAACGTCATTAATTCTTTTGATGACTGTATAGGGTCCTTCTCATACTGGCGTTATCTTAGGAGATCTTCCTTTCTTCCTTTGCGGATTATATAACCAGACTTTATCGTTCATCTGAAATCCCATAGAATTAGCTTTGAGATCATATCGTGTCTTTATTCGGTCACTGGCTTTCTCCGTGTTTTCTCTGGCTAATTCATGGATGTATAGTAACTTTTCCTTAAGGGAGTCCGCGTAGTCTTGAATTTCCATATCGTGGTTGTCTGGCGTTCCGAATAATAGGTCGCAGGGTAAGCGGAGTTCTCTTCCAAATAAAACCATGGCTGGTGTTAGTCCTATCGTGTCATGGACTGCTGATCGATAAGCCATTAAAAATAGTGGTATGTGTTGGTCCCAATCCTTCTGATGTTCATCTACGACCTTTGACAAATGTTCTTCAATGGTCTTGTTAAACCTTTCAACCATGCCGTCTGATTGTGGATGTAAGGCGGTAGTCCGTGTTTTATGGATGTTGAGTAAATCACAGACTTTCTGGAAAACCTTGGATTCGAAGTTGCGTCCTTGATCTGCGTGCAGCTCTAACGGAACACCAAATCTGATGAATAGGTTATTCACAAGGACCTCTGCTATGGTAATAGCTTCTTGATTGGGGATTGCAAAGACTTCAGGCCATTTACTGAAGTAGTCAATTGCCACTAAAATGTACTTGTTACCATTATTTGTTTCTGGAAAAGGGCCCGCTACGTCAATGGCGATACGTTCAAACGGTAGGCCCACATTATACTGTTTCATTTTGCCCCTAGATCTTGTTTTGGGACCTTGGCTTGCGGCACAGGTTGAGCACTGCCGACACCACGATTTCACATCCTGGCAGTAGTTGACCCAGTAAAATCTGTCGCGAATCTTGTCAATCGTTTTGTTCACTCCGAGATGAGCACCAGACTTTCCATTACTTCTTCCAGAACTTCCGATATCTTCCTCCTTGGTACCACTAACTGTGTCTTCACTACTTTTCCATCGGCGCTTTCCCAGGCTCGTTTAAGAAGTCCATTTTCCACCACCAGGGAGTCCCACTGAGCCCACAGAGTTTTAAAAGCAAGTCCTTTAGTTGATATCTCGCTCCAGCTTGGTCTTGGTTGATGTTCTTCTTTGGCTCTTAGCAATAGTGCTATTTCACTATCTTCAAGCTGATCCTTTTTAAGTTGCTCGGTGGTCCACTGCTGATCAACCTCAAATTTCGTTAGCCTAATCGGAGTAATTTCTTCTCGTTGATCTACTCTTTGGCAATGCTTACAATTATCCGCGCATGGTCTTCTGGACAAAGCATCTGCATTATTATGCAATCTCCCTGCTCTGTGCTTAACCTTAAAGTTATATTGTTGTAACTTTTCAAGCCACCTGGTTACCTGTCCTTCAGGTTGTTTCATATCCAAACGCTATTTAAGTGCTGCATGATCAGTCCTTATCAGAAATTCTTGCCCATATAGATATTGATGGAAATGCTCAACAGACCGTACTATTGCCAAAAGCTCTTTTCGGGTTACACAGTAGTTACGTTCAGGTTTCGAAAGTGTTCGACTGTAGTATTCGATAACTCGCTCTTCCCCTGCTTGTACTTGCGATAAAACTGCTCCGATGCCGGTGATACTTGCATCTGTGTCCAATACAAATTTACCCTTTTGTTCCGGATATCCCAATATTGGACTAGAACATAGAGCCGCTTTTAATTTCCTGAACGCAGAATCGCAGTTATGATCCCAGTTATAATTAGCTCGTTCTTCAGTGAGCTTATGTAGAGGTGCCGCTATATTTGCAAATCCTTCAACAAATCTTCTATAGTAAGTACATAGTCCAAGGAAGCTCCGCAGTTCATGTTTGTCGCGAGGACGAGGCCAGTCCTTGATTGCTGTAATCTTCCGTTGGTCGGTTTGGATTCCTTCTGCTGACACAACATGCCCGAGAAATTCAACTTTTTGTTGAAAAAGAAAACATTTCTTTGGATTCAGTAAGAGCTGAGCATTCTTGATTCTAGTAAAAACTTCATGCAAGTTTTGTAGGTGCTCTTCGAAAGTTTTTCCCATTACCATTATATCATCAAAATAGACCAGGCATGTCTTCCAAGTGAGGCCTCGTAGAACAACTTCCATAAGACGCTCAAAAGTAGCGGGGGCATTGCATAGTCCGAAGGGCATAACTTTAAACTGATATAAACCACTTCCGGTAGAAAAGGCAGTCTTTTCCTTATCCTGTTCGTCAATGCCTACTTGCCAGTATCCGCTCTTTAGATCGAGTGTTGAGAACCAATGAGAACCTGCTAGTGTCGTCAACGTATCGTCAATTCTGGGAAGTGGATAGCTGTCCTTCTTGGTGACGTCATTGAGCCTTCTATAGTCCACGCAGAATCTGGTAGTCCCATCCTTCTTGGTGACTAAGACAACAGGAGATGACCATGGACTTGATGACTCTTCAATAATTCCATCTTCAAGCATTTTATCCACTAATGTGGTATCCTCTTGCTGCTTCATCACTGGTAACCTTCGAGGATGCTGCCGTATGGGGTGAGCACTCCCAGTGGCGATTTTATGTTTTATGATGTTCCTTCTTCCAGTATTGCCATTTTGCCTTTCAAAGGCTGTGCTCTGCTCTTTGATAAATTGTGTAGCTCTCTTCAGTTCTTCGGAAGACAGATGTTGCCACGACTTATGGAAATGTTCTAGGACTTCCTTAGGTGATGTTGAGGGTGTTACTTCTGACTGCGTTTCGCAACTGGTTACCCATTGCACCGGCTCGCAAGTGGCTATTACATCTCCTTTATTGATTTTGATGGAATTGGATGAAATATTTGCTATCCTTATCGGTATTTCGCCGTCGGTTTTGACTAGCGCTTTGCCTACGAGATGTTTGCAAGGCAAATCGTGGTGTTGGATAAGTCCGATGCAGCCTCCAAAATCCTTCTCCAATTTTCCAAAAATTATCTGCTCGGTATTTCCGCTTATTCTGACAGTACATGCCGCCACTACTTTAGTCGGTGTGCCATCGTCTGTTTTGTTAAGGATGAACTCTTCGGTGCCAAACTTCAGAAGATTAAGCTTGTTGTCAAAAGAGAATCCATGTTGACCGATGAGATCCATCCCCAAAATAAATTCGTCTTCGATGTCGGCGACTAACACTGTGTGGTGTAATTTAATTCGTCCCAGTTGAAGTTCGATATCCATTTCCCCAAGTACTTCAGCTGTCTCATCGGTAACTGTACGTAAAACTACATTCTTTGATATGGGTAGAACTTCTACTCTATTTACTCTTTTGGACCTTATCAAAGATACCGCCGCACCAGTGTCAACAGTAATTGTTATGGCTCTTCCGTTGATCTTTCCTGTAATTGTTAGACTGTCGGCGGCTTTTCCTAGGCTTTTTATGGAGACGATCCTGGGGGCTTTATCTTCTTTAGCCGACACTCGCCCCGCAATGTTGACTAATTGAAGTTTTCCTGATTTGACTTGGGGGCCCTAGCGTCTCTGGATGGAGATCTAGACCGTAGTTGTACTCGGCAGTCTCTTTTGAAATGTCCAGTCCTGCCACATCTATAGCACTGATTTGATGTATTTCGGTTACGTGGCCTATCTTCCATTGGCTCCCGGAATCTCGCCGTGGCCTGAAGAACTTCCGTTAATTTCTTCAAAATTTCACCCATCTCATTTAATTCACAGCTGTTTGTCGCCTTTTCTTCCTGGATGGATACGGCCCTGATTTTTGGCTTGGAGATGTTACAGGCCGCCTCGATTTCTAGGGCTCGACCCAAAGCTTCACTGCTGTTATCAAATTTGGCTAGGCGTAGCATTTTCTGAGTTTCTGGATCTCTGATACCATCCACGAAATATTGGGCAGCAAGTTCCTCTTGAAATTCCTCTGTCGCTCCCGGGTAGGCCAATTGAATGAGACGTCTAATGTCTGCCTCAAATTCTTGCAGGTTTTCACCAGGCTTGTGATGCTGAGACTTTACTTGTGCCTGATACAGTTGTCTTCGGTGTTTGTCTCCAAATCGTCTCTCCAGGACAGCTACAAGGATGTCATATTTCCCTTGTTGGCTGATGGGAATGGTCTGCAGTAGTTCCAGGGCAGATCCACGAAGCGCTACCACTAGTGATGTGGTCATTTTTTCATTATTCCAACCGTTGGCAACAGCAGCGGCTTCAAATTTTCTTTTGTACATTGTCCAGGATGTTTGACCGTCGTACGTTGGTGGTTTGATGTTTTGTCCTGAGGTGAATGCCCTCTCGGTGGGTGCTTGATGTTTTAGTCTGGTAAATTCTGCTTGTAGATTCTTCACTTCTCTCTGTACGTCTCCTACTTCTTTTTGTACATTTCCAACTTCTTTTTGGACATTTCTAACTTCTTTTTGAATATTGTTTACTTCTTTTTCAAATTTCTCATTTTGTCCGTCCAATATTTTCTGTAATTTTTCTTGCTCGCCTACAATTACATCCAGCATCCATTTCTGAAGCTGGTCCTGCTCTGCTTGCCTTTTCTCTTCCTGATCTTCCAAAATTTTCTGAAGCCGGTCCTGTTCAGCTTGCCTTTTATCTTCTTGATCTTGAAACATTTTCTGCAGCCGGTCCTGTTCTACTTGCCTTTTATTTTCTTGGTCTTGTAAAATTTTCTGTAGCCGGTCCTGTTCTGCTTGCCTTTTACGTTCATCCTCTTCCCGATCCGCTTGCTTTCTACGTTCCTCCTCTTCCCGATCTGCTTGCTTTTTATCTTCTTGATCTTGAAAAATTTTCTGCAGCCGGTCCTGTTCTATTTGTCTCTCAGCATTTAGATTTTCCATGAAATCGGCCAACATTTTATTAATTTGCTCCATTTCTGCCGTTTGTTGCCTCGTATTGACCATAGGATGTTATAAACTTTTTTATCAGAATCCACCAATCAAACGGTCTCGTTGACGTACTTGTACCTCTTCTTTCCTCGAAAAATACTTCGCAAGTCCGGTCCCTTCACAATCCAACTTCTGACACCAAATGTTACGTTTTTCCCGTGGGTTCTTAACAGAATTACAACTTGACTATTTTTAACTAATACTCTCTTTATTCATTACCACTGTATACAATTTAACTCACTAAACTAGTCTTACAACTTTACAACTAATATCTATTCAACACTCAATGATTAACTGAACTAATTATCTATCCGACTTAGGTCTGCTTATATATAATCTTAAATCTATCACGAATATTCGGGAAGTATTCTGAGGCCACTCTATATGATCTCGACGAGGCCATCGAGATAATTCCAGCTATCCCGAAACTTCGCGGCGGGCCGGTCGATGATTCATACAGACAGAGAAGCGAGGGGCACGGCGGGGCGGCTAGTTCTATAGGGTAGCACAAAAACGTTCGGATGGTTGTTAGTCGTGACAATAGGTACATCTTTTTTTCAGGCTTATGATGTGCTAAGTGGAGTTCCTCAAGGATCAGTGTGGGGACCTTTCTTATTTTTGGTTTACATCAGCGATCTGCCAAATAACATCTACTCATTTGCAGATGACACAAACTACTACTGCAAACTGCATTCCTCCCCTCACTCTGATGATCTCCAGCCAATTAAATCTTAGGCCTTAACATGGCAAATGTCTCTTCATGACTCCAAATGCACCATATTTCACCTTGGGCGTAATAACCCAAAGTATCACTATCTTATTGGGACTGCTGAGGCAGCGTGGTGGAAGAACAAAAGGACTTGGGGATTATTATAAAAGAAAATCTTAAATGGGAAACACACATTAATAGTATTATTAAAAAAGCCAACAGCTCGATATACTTCATAAGCAGAGCTTTAAAAAATTTGTCTCCCGAATTGATCCTCAAGCTACATAAGTCCTACATAAGACCAAGACTAGAATATGCTCAGTGTGTGTTAAGTCCATATTATGTTAAAGACATTGATGCCCTGGAAAGAGTTCAGCAAAAAATTACTAAACTACCTGTATCATTGCGAGACTTGAGAGGCTGAGGCTACCAACACTATACCAAAGCAGGCTTCATGGTGATCTGATTGAAGCATTCAAAATAATTAGTGGCCATTACCAGTGTAATCTGGACATATTTCAATTTTCCGAAAATCAACAGTCAGAAGCTCTGCAAGAAAAGATGCGCAAACTACTTCGTAGAAACTTTATCAACAATCGAGTGGTGTACAGATGGAATCGTCTTAGTGTAGAGGACCATAAACTCAACAACAATTAATCAGTTTAAAAATCGACTAGATCGTGATAAGCTGGCTATACCTGATATGGAGGGAGTAGTAGGTCTCGTGGCTACGAGAATCATGGAGTTCCTTTTTTCAGACACCGCAGTGGAAATTACAGTATACCAAGCAGCTACTAAAGGGAAAAGCCCGGTAGACATGCCCAGGACTAAAGTGTCAAACAGAAGCAGACTAAACACAAACACAGAAGATCCAGACAAAATTTCCAAGAGGAAAAGACCAAAGCAGGATGCCCTCAAAATCAGTATGGGGAACACAACATATGCGGACCTACTTAGAAAAGTGAAACAGGCTGTAAACCCCAGCGAACTAGGACTGGAGGTAAGAGACCTCAAAAAGACCAAAACGGGAGACCTACTCCTCACAGTGCAGAACGGGCAGAGTAAAGCCGAAATCCTAAAGCGAGAAATTGGGGGGAAGCTGCCAGAAGCAAAAATATCTCTTCTTGCAAACAAAAAAGTCCTGCACATTAAGGGGATGGATGAGCTCGCAACAGAGGAAGACGTAAGAGAAACCATATCTAAATCCCTCTCAATAAGGTTAGAAGAAGTAGAGGTAAAATCCCTGCGGCCCGCATACGGGGGCAAACAAAACGTGACTGTAAAAGTAACCGAAGCAGAGGCAGAGAAACTTATTGAGATGGACAGAATTAGAATCGGGTGGACAAGATGCAAGATTCTTGAGAGGCTAAAAGACCCAAAATGCTTTAGATGTTGGCAATTTGGGCATGTTAAAGCGGAATGTAACTGACCAAATAGGGAACAATTATGTCTGAATTGCAGTAAAGCAGGACATAAAGCAACAGGGTGCAGCAACAAGGCTTATTGCATACACTGCCGGGAAGAAGGCCACCGATCAAGTAGTTCCAAATGTCAGAGGAACGTGAACCGGAACGCCAAAGCAAGAGACCAGATAGAAGTGGCATCAAATGACAATATTGGAAATGAAGCTACTCCAAATCAACACTAACCGGAGCCGTCCAGCGCAAGATATGGCCTTAGCAACGGCCCAGGAAATAGGGGCGGCCATGGTGCTCATCTCTGAGCCAAATCGAAATGCTATTGCCAAGCGAAAAGACTGGACGTATGATGACCGCCTGGACACCGCCATCAAAGTTGTTGACCGAGACATAACCATAAAGAGACAAGGCCAAGGCCGGGGATTCACATACATTGCAACCCATGCGTTTACGGTGTACAGCTGCTACGCGTCACCCAATCAAGACACAGAGGACCTAGAGGGGATCCTCCTGGAAATTGGAACACTAGTGCGACGCCACAAAGAAAAAGCCATTATAGCCGGGGACTTCAATGCCAAGTCGCCGCAGTGGGGTATGGGCTTTACCGATAAGCGTGGCAGTATAATGGTGGAATGGATTGCTGCAAATGACCTAATATGCATAAACAAAGGGGACAAACCTACTTTCCAGAGGCAAAACTGTACCTCCATCATCGACCTCACCATGACGACGGCTGACGTCCATATCAGGCGATGGGAGGTGAGCGACAATAAATCAATGAGTGATCATAACTATATCGTCTTTGAAGTTGCAGAAAAGAAGAATGTACGTGAAGGAGGAAACCGGAAACCCAGAGGCTGGCAAGTGAAGAAACTCGACAGAAGAGGACTGCAAGATACGTTAGCAGAAATGACGGACGAGAGGGTAGCGTGTACCGCCAGAGACTTCTCAAATGTGTTGTCCAAAATTTGTGACGCAACAATGCCAAAGAAACAAAATACCGGGAGAAGAAAGCCGGCTTATTGGTGGACCGAGGAAATTTCGGAACTGCGCAAAGAGTGTACAAGGAAAAGAAGAACATACACCAGAAATGCAGGAAAGAATCTGCCTGCACTGAATCAATATCTCTTCGAGGAATATAAAGACTGCAAAAAAAAGCTGAGGAATACCATCAAGGCAACAAAAGGAGCATGCTGGAAAGAACTGTGTGGGGACGTTGACAACGGCATTTGGGGTAACGGATACAACATCGTCATGAAGAGAATAGAAGGCCACCCACCGAGGCCAAACATGTCAATGGAAAATATGGAGGAAGTGGTAAAACACCTGTTTCCAATACACCAGAGGGTGCAATTCATGTGCGACAAGGACGCTGTACATCAAAGCTTTAACATAGAGGAGCTACAGGCAGCAGCGGGGAAGCTGAAAGTAAACAAGGCGCCGGGGCCAGGATGTATTCCTCCAGAGATACTGAAGGAGACGGCAAAGGTTAAGCCCGAAGGTGTACTTAAAGTATACAACAAACTGGCATCTCGAGGACAGTTCCCTGAACAGTGGAAGCGGGCCAGACTTATCCTTCTAAGGAAAGGGGACAAGCCCCTAGACAACCCAGCCTCATATAGGCCTATCTGTCTCCTGGATGTGGAAGGCAAATTATTTGAGCAGCTTATTCTGGGACGGCTCAAGGCTGAACTTAAGCGCACGGGAGGACTGGCGGACAGACAGTATAGTTTCAGAGAAGGCAGACAAACGGTGGATGCAATCAACGAAGTAGTCAGGATTGCTAGAGAAGCAGCGGACTACCCCTGGTCCCAGAAAAGGATATGTGCAGTGGTTACAATCGACGTCAAAAACGCTTTTAATAGCGCGTCATGGCAAATAATTCTTAACGAACTAAGTAGCAGGGGAGTCGATGAAAGTTTACTGAGACTCATCGCGAGCTATCTCTCAGAGAGAGGGCTTATCTTGGAGGCGGAAGGCAAAGTGAAGTTCGTGGAGGTAAATAGCGGAGTGCCTCAGGGATCAGTACTGGGCCCAACGCTGTGGAACGTCCTTTACGATGAACTGCTGAAAATGGAAATGCCGGAAGGCATGACGCTGGTTGGTTTCGCGGACGACGTGGCTTTGGTCGTAGTAGGTAGAGAAGAGCAGATTCTCATGGAAAAAAACAAATATTGGCCTCCAAAAGATATCCAAATGGATAAACAAAAAGCAGCTAAGGCTAGCGCCTGAGAAGACTGAGGCAATTCTATTTACAAGAAAGAGAAAAATGGACCCTATATTCTTCGAACTACAGGGAACGATCGTCACGCCCTCAAACTCAGTTAAATATCTAGGTGTATGGCTGGACAGGAAAATGACTTTCAAGGAGCACATTAAGCAAACGGTGCAGAAGGTGGAAAAAACGGTGAGGGCCCTTTCTAGCCTAATGCCCAACATTGGGGGGACCCCGAGCAGCAAAAAGGAGAATCCTGGCTAGTGTTGTACAGTCGCAGATACTGTATGGTGCTCCAGTTTGGTATGGCGTAACGGAGACTCCGACGCTTCTGAGAGACCTAGCTAGATTACAAAGAACTATGTCAATTAGGGTCACTAGTGCTTACAGATCCATATCGGCTGAAGCTGTCGGAGTCATAGGGGGAATTGCCCCCATAGACCTCCTCGTAAGGGAAAGAGCGGAAATATACCAAGGAGACCAAAAACAAACTGCCAGAGAAAACCTTGTATCCAGATGGCAGCAAAAATGGCAAAATAGCACGAAAGGTCGGTGGACATATTTTCTAATCCCAGATATTTCGACGTGGATCAGTAGACCGTATGGCGACGTGGATTACTTTTTGACGCAGGCGTTGTCCGGGCATGGTTGTTTTGGTAAATACCTACACGAGAGGGGTAAGCTGGAAACTGATAGATGCACCTACTGCAGGGAACTTGACAATGCAGAACACACACTCTTTGAATGCCCAAAGTGAGATGAAACGAGAGCGGAGTTTGAGGAAAGAACTGGAAGAGTATTTAATGCTGAGAATTTTAGGGTTGGCTTAGTAAGATCGGAAGACTCCTGGAAGAATGTATATACAACAACAAAAACAATAATAGAGACTAAGGAAAAAGAAGCCAGAAGATAATAAGGACAGCCATCCTACTGAAGTAATGCGCGAGCGGTTCCGGTATGATGAGCAAAGAGAAAGAGGGGGAAGGGTTTAGTCGGTCGGTGCTTCCTGGACTGGAACACTAACCCGACACACCCCGGGCATATAAGATCGCCATGAGCCAAGCCCGGAAGTCTGATAATGAGCAGATTCCTAATCCCCTCTTACTTGTTGCCAATCCATAATAATAATAAAAAAATAAGTAAATGTAGTTAAAATTCCAATTCAATATTGTATAAATAATGGCTGAGTTGTTTGTTGTTAAAGATCTTGATGTGTACATGGATACCAAGTTGACGCTTACTAACCACTACGTAGAATTTTATTAAGAGGTTTACTAAAGACTAAAGAGTTTATCCCATAGTTTGGTCACCATATAAATCGGTTAGAGCATGTACAACAAACATTCGAAATATGACTTCTTTCTTAATGAGACCAACCTTCAGCGAAGACCAAACTATGTCCTACCTAGATTTAAATTATTTAGTTCTTAGAAAGGAGTATTTCGATGTCTGTTTGCATTTAATATCCTGAAAGTCTTGAATTTCTTCATATACTTGTAAATCTTGTTACATTGATGGATAAATAAATAAATAAATAAAAGTTGGAGAAGTATGCGGATTAAGCCCAGTCTGCGAATATTTTGCTTAATAGAAAGTATTATATACGTCAAGTCAAGGAAAAGACGAACTGTGGTTCAGTGACACATTGGGATCCATTGTTGTCGATATAATAATGCCATTCGTTTAGGACTTCACCATAGAAGCTGACAGTGCTTTTACACCCTACTTCTATAGTGTACAATGTTGCCGATATATGTGTATAATTACCCAAATAACAGGGTTATTCAGCCTGTTCTGCGATTGCCACTTTTTACGTAAAACATTTTAAATTGGCAAATACTTCCATTAAATACTAATTATTAAAATGTTTTATATTATTAAGCCTATTTATCAACATTTTTAAATGTAAGAACGTGTGCGTTAACGGGACCACTGTATGGCCGTCGTAATTGGGAAGTCGACCCGCTGTGTCCACAAACACCATGTGAAACTCTGGTTGCATAATTTCTGTTGTATGTTAAATCTGATGTTGACGATTTGCGACTCATTACTTAATAATTGGATATTTAAATTAATTTCGTGTCCATTTGTGCGTCTCTGTCGATTTTGTATACATAAATAAACAGAAAACTGAATTTCTAAAGGTATAGTTTAATGGCTCGTATCAGTAGAGTCAAAGGCTTCACACAAGTTGTAAAACATTTATGAACAGAATTACATCAAAAATAATCTATTACAATGTATTTATATCTTGAAATAAATATGACCTGAAATCTGTTGGCAGTTTTGTAGTATCCCTCGCTAAATTCGCGCTTATATTATTTGTTCATTCATGCCAAACTGTTTCCAGTTATCAATGTTATCATTTACTCAAATTTCGTCACTTCAAATGTATTAAGCATTAAGACATTCTTAAACAACTTTATCTCAGACGTAGGTCAACACTGATTATGTTTTATTAGGAAATGTTACTTATTCATTGTTTTCATTTTTCAGCAACATAGTATTTCTGTTGTGAAATGTTAAATACACTATAATTGCCAATATATTTTGTTTAAATAGTATTTTGCCACGTTTGTGAACGCAGACAACTAGTTATATTAAAGGAAGATATAAAGATAAATTAACACTTTTGCTATTAAAATCGTATTAAAATCAGGGAGATGATTTTTTTTTCTGGTGGCCCTAATATCAAATGCTTACCTAATCTCGAACCGTTCATAAGCAGTTGTACGTAAAGTGCCGGCGCCAACCCTTTCTGAAGGGCAAACAGCCCATCGTTTTTAGCCACCACGTATCCGGCGTGGAACACGTTCTTGTAATGCACAGCGTGGTGGCCTTTCGCTTTCAGTTCGCCCTGCAACTGCAACCGAACCTTCAACACTTCCAGGGGGTTGGTGAAGAGGCAAGCGCCCATTGCGGCCGCACCACCAAGTGCAAACTCCATCTATGCATGGAATATAAAGACACATCATCAAGCCTAATGCGGCTTTAATAGAAAAACAAAAATTGTTATCCTATATCGAAAGGATAGCCTATTAGTTTATGTCAGAAAGCAGTAAAATTAATTTTTCAATAATTTAATTTCTAGAGAAGTAAGAAAAGAAATGGTGTTATAGCCTAAACATACCCAATTAATTCTAGAGCGCAAAAAAATTACCCGTAGCATCGAAAGCATTAAATTAGCTTGTTTTAGTCTAAACCTACATATTCAGGCAGAAAAGCGCGCATATATTGACAGTTGTTATGCCATTACCTTATATTTTTACACAGACACCTCCAGTTCTATTTCTAAATGCTGCTACCTACAGATTTCACTACATCCTTTAAACATTATTCGTGAAATAAAAAAAAATACTTGTTACGAATTTATAACAACAGTGCCCACTAAAAGCATCATCTCATAATAAATACTAAATTGCCATACATTTTGCTTATCATATTATTATCTGCTCGGCTTTGGGTAATAATTAGCAATTGTTACGTTATTTAAATAACATCACACTCATGATAATTATAATATCGTTATCAATTAGGGTCATTCTCTGAATGCTTATGAGTCAAGTTGTTGCCTATTTCTTCACCTCGGTTGTAGACCTTTCGAATAAGGCAAAGTACACAACTGCTAATTTAGTAACCTTAAAGAAGCTGAAAACCTTTTAAAATAATTTTTGCCGTTTTAATTGCAATTATTTTCATTTTTAGACCTCTCAACATCAGTTTGTTCAGCTTATTTAGGGTCGTTAAATTCACACTTGCAAATTACACCCTCTAGGGCCAGAGCCAATATGGTCTTGTTCGAAAAGTCTAACACTGTCGTCTATTGAGGATCTGAACATTTTTAATGATAGTATGCTTTTATCCATTAAGAGTTGTTCTTCTAGTCCACCATGTCATTCAAAAACATTATTTGGATGATCTATGAGGAGGCTCACTTGTTTGTATAAGCAAGCATTCGGGATGGGTTTGATTTGCCATTTTACTTTTATCATTAAAATAGAAATTTCAGAGAATAGACTCAAATCTATTTAGCCTTATATTATTTTGAAGAATGACAGACATATCTGGATGACTTAACCAGCATATTCTTTTATTGGGGTACGAGAATAACATTACAATATGATAATAGAATAACACATATTTCATCTCTTTGGATATTAACAAAATTGCTTTTGTGCGGAATAGATGTTACCATGATGTTACATATATGTGCAATTATGTTCTCCATAAAAATTCCAAGGCTTTTACACTGTGTAGCAGCCACTGCAGAAGGTATTTCCCCATAAGCCATTACAATATCAAAGATAGGCTTTTCTTCTCTCAAGGAAAATAACTTTTATGGGATTTGCAGACTTATATTGTCCAAAATTAGTTTTAACATATACGTGGGCTTCGTTCTGCCTAACTTTGAAGTAATTTTCACATAGGTTCAAGAATATCACAATGAGATTTTAGGTACCAAGCAGTTCACATTCATTTGGTGTTCGTCACCACTTAGGTCTTCATGTAGAGCAGTATTAGCAAATTTTTAAGGTGGCACAGTGTTATTCATTCGTTCCATACTTTAGTCTTCTGTTATGATTTACAAAAATTCTGCAAGGGATATGAAATTACTACAAAAATGCCATATAATGGTATTTGTTAAAACTGACACCGGAAAAAAAATCTCCTCAAAAACAATTAACTAAAAAACTTTAAGAAATGTTATTCTGGTTTGTCTTAAGTTATATTTATATGGAATTAAAATTTGTAATAAAAATATAAATAAACCACTTGATTACCTTTTCCTTCGCTTTTCATAAAGAGA